>VWYP01033277.1:0-12915 GCA_013400435.1 Pycnonotus jocosus
TGGGAATCAGTGGTTTCATAGAGGTCTCCTGGCAAAAGCGTGGTTTTCATTCTGTTGTGTTTTATAGTCAGAAATAGTGTGTCCCGCAATTGGATACGGTGAAATTACTTTTTTTTAACACAGTTACTTAGTCCCCAGACTAATTTAAAATATATGGGAAAGTCTTTTGTCAAAAATAGCTCATGAAAGATATGGAGCCAAATCAAGTGTTACACTCATGTTTGCTAGCTTTGCTTGCTTCTTGCAATGCAGATTTGCCTGTGGAACAGCTAAAACCAAATGTTTGGGCAACTGCACAATCTGGAGAAGCCATCTGACAAGTAGAACGACATTTATTTATTTGCTTTGCTGTTTTAGGTATTCGTAGTAGCATTAAGGCTGATAATGGTCCAGGATAAAAATTCCTTCGCCTTTCTCGCTTTTGTAATCAATATGGAATCACGATGGATTGTTCAAAAAGAAAAAGAGGGAATTATAGAGGAATTTTTAGAAGAACAAGTCCACAATCTATGGATTGAAGGATTGAACAATCCCTCCTATCAGGGAACAGTATGAGGTTTTGTGCTGTGCCTGCTCTGTGCTGTGCTGTTCTTACCTTGCCTTGAATTAGCAAGAAAAGTAGCAAATGTTACAACTTATTGGTCCTTCTCATAGAAGCTGAAGACATGTAACAACTTGTTGTACCTTCTCATAGATGCTTAAAACAGAAATGCTGATCATAAGACAGAACAAAGAAGAATTTGCTGCTAAAAGACACTAGCCAATGAACATTTAGAGTGCTTGAACATGAGATTTTAACCAATCACAATTGTTTTAGCTGTGCCTGCTTCTACTCTGTAACCACATAAATACAGGGAATAGAGAATAAATCAAGAGGTCAAACCTAATCATATTGATGTCTGTTTGATACTCAGCTCCTTCCTCACAACACCCACGAATCAATACTGTATTTCTGCAAAACTATAAAAGGCAATGAAACAGTGTCTTCAGCTGAATGGTGCAATGCCAGCTCACTTTTAATTTTCCAAGGATACAAACTCAGTGGGTTCAATCTGCATTCAATTCTATTTTGGAGTGGGTGGTTGTTGTTGTTTAATAAAACAATAGCAAAGAACAGTTGTAAGTACTTTCCCAGAACAAGAAAATTGCGTTGTCGTTTTGTTTCTTTTTTTTTATTTCAAGTCAAAAGGGTTGAAATCCACAATTTATATTCTAGCCTGCTGAAACCCCACAACTGTCTTAGTGTTGTGCTCAAAAACCTAATACACTGTGGTAAAACTGTCTAAAAGAATTATACTGAAGTTCTAATGAGAATATACATTTTCCACGGCCCTGCATTGTTCCTCACAAACTGGCATGTGTCTGGCACCACCATAAAATCCTGGAGACACTGTCAACAGAAGTGCCTGAAAGTGTTGCACCAAACCAAGAACGTATATTTTCATTCTTCCAGAATGGTGTGCAAATAGCAGAATATAAACATTTACACAGGGCACACCTTTGCCTCACTCCCTTGTATCCCGGCTTCTCATTCACCACCTTGCAACCTGAGCCCTGGCAAGGCTTCAGAAGAGGAAGGCAAGTCATTAAGTGGCAGAGGACACAACCTGCTGTGCCAGCACAGGGCTGAAGCGTCGTGCTGTGCCTTCTGGCAGCATCATCACCAGCAGAGCCTGTTGATTCCTGCCTGAAGAAGTTGGGACGGAGCAGCTGTAACAGAGCCCTGAGCTGCTTCAGACGTTCTTGGCTTTCCTGGCATCTGCTGCCGAGCAGCCAGCGGGGAATTAGCCAAGACAGGCAGAGGTTCACTGGCTTCTCTTACAGAAATAAATCACTGTGGTAACATGGCTGTGCTAAGCGAAAGCCAAGAAATCAAGACAGAAAAGGAGAACCATCTAGAAGAATGATGTTTCTGAAGTTTGAGAGGAAAGTGCAGATTGTGGAGAAAAGTTGGAACAATTTCCTCCTGCTTCAGATCAACATTGTAATTCAGCTTCTAATTCATAATCAGACTGGTTTGGTTTGACTGTTTCCAACATTATCTGAAAATACTCATTTGCACAAATTAATAGCACTGGATAGTTAACAGATTACATATAGGGTGCTACTTCCAACCTGGAAACAGAAGGAAAGAACGTTGAGAACAGTGCCCTTGAAGCTTTCTGCCACTGTTCAGTATTCATTTCAGTGAGCTGGCTCTGTTCCTAAGCTTCTCTGCTTCTCTCGAATGGATAGATAAATCACATCAGATGAAGCAGAGCAGGCAGCAGTGCTGAACTCTGAAAGGATTGTTTAGTACCAGCTGGGGAACTGGCTGGTTGGCAGTAACCTCATAACAGGGAAGGCTAGTCTTCAGGGACACTGATAAATGTGGTGGAGTCATGCCAGAATATTTTTTGGGTAATGTTTCAAAAACAACAAATAACACAGCATAAAACCAGGCCAGTCACATTTATTTTGCCACTAGAAGTGCAGGGAAATGCAGATACACTGGTACCAACCCACAGCAGCACTTCTGCAAAGTGCTCTCGGAAATAAAACACATGCATTTGTTTCCCCCATGCCCACTGTCATACTCAAATGACAGAGACACAAAGATATTCCATTAAGTTCACAAAGATGTTCCCTTTTGGCTTGCAAGTACTGCCTCACAGCTGTGCTGAAATCATGGCTTTGAGTCCTCCCCAGATCTATGCACACAGGACTGCACTTAATGCTGCTTGTGTCTCAGATGAGGGAGCTTGTATAGATCCCTAGGATACCTTCCATTGCTCCAGGCACCCTTTTAGAAAGTATTATGAGCTAGTACATTGTTGCTCCTGGGTTCCACCAGTAATCACTCCTTTCATGTCACAAGGTGTCAGGACAGTGATAATGTGAAGGCAACAGAGACAGATCAGGTTGCTGCTGCATCAGACCAACCATTTTGCCATTAGGAAGTGAAGCAGTATTGTGCAGAGGAGAAACAAGTAATTGTAAGTAGGGACTGGCATTACCTTTGATTTAAGTCATGTCTTCATGATGGAGCGGCACAATGTTGGTGATTCTTCCTGAGAGCAAAGTGTAGGGAATGAAGCTACAACTTAATTGACAGTGAATGCACTCAGGGCTCCCTCCCATGACGCACAGTTGTGAGGGTTCTTTTGTTTGTGTAGGGTTTTTTAAAGAATACAAATCATCACGGTCTAAACAGAAATGGCTGCATTTGATCCTTGCACTGAAATCCCTAGGACATTCAAATGGATCAAATATCTCTTCCCAAGCTGTGGACAGACTGAGAGGCAGCCTCCATTTGGGTACAGGATGCAGATGAGGATATTCACACTCTGAGTGGACTAACCAGCACAGAAGTGCAATACAGAGTTTAGGGGAGAATCTCATCTCACTTTCTCTCTCATTTATAAGCTTTTTGTTGATGACCTCTGCCAAAATTCGGTCTGCAGAGTCAGCTACTAACTGAAGCAAAGCATGGAAATACTGTGCAAAGAGAAGAAGGTCTCTCACGAAAAGGTGGGAATGAGAAATAAAGTGAAGTTACTCCTATAAAGATATTATGATAAGCACCAGTCAAGAGGACAGAAAAACATACCTCTGACATATGCCCTGGATGAAGATTAGCCTGATATTAATTAATAGGACATGAAACAACTGAATCATATATTAATAATACAATACAATGATACAACCAATTAAAATTTTGCTTAAACAATGCATTAATAAATACTACATTAAAAATGGAAACAAAAATGTTTTCCCAGGGAAGTTTGACTTGCTGTCTCCTTGAGATTGCATCTAGAGATCCCTGGTACTAAGTACAGTGTCAAGAGCCCTGTGTTGACCCTGACCATGTCTTCTCTGTGTGGAGCAATGTATCCAGTGTAACAGTACAGCACAACCCAAGAGGCAGAGTTTACCAGTTATACTCAGCCTGGTATCCTTTCACCCAGGGTGATGACTGTCCTTATGAACCCAGGCTGGCACTTCTGCACAGTTTGCAATGGATAGGTTATTTCACACAGTCCAGCTCCACACAGCACTAAGCTGAAGGTCTTTTCAGCACCCAACAACCTTACCTGACATTCACTACAGTCTTTCATTCTTTGTGTTTAACATGGACTACAGAAACTACAAATAAAGTACTCTTCATAGAATCACAGAACTGCTCATGTTGGAAAAGAGCTTTGAGATCGTGAAGTCTGACAACCATTAACCCAGCACTTTCAAGTCAAGACTCCAACTCAGCTTTTCATAAAGAAGAGTAATTAGGAAAATTACTTCTTGAGTTACTAAAAAGCAAAAAAATGGTGATCAAGTGCAGCAAAACTTTAAAAGTTATCATCAAACTTTTGTAGAGTAAGGATTTAAACAGAAGATCCAAATAAAGAGTAACACTCATTACCCAAGGTTGTATCAGTAATGAAGGGACAAACCTTCCACTAATGTCATTGCTCTGGGATCAAGGAATGGTTGTCACCCTCCATTTATCTTTACAAAAAGCACTTATGAAAGCTATGTCCCTGAACACTGGCACTATGTTGATGGGGGAGTTCCAAAATGTGGGGGTTTGGGTTTTGGGCTGGGTGTTTGTTTGTTGTTTTTTTTTTTCCATTTTCAAATAATCTATCACTGCAGCACAAAGTAAAACAAAAGTCTTGACATGCAACAAGATCCAATACACAAAATAACTCTGTTACTGCAGATTTTTTTTATAAACTCATGGTGTAATCCACTTCAAAACACCTGGTTGTTTACAGAAAGTGTCCTGTACCAAAACTATAGCCTCTTCTGCAGATCCCTTTCACACTTCTTACCACAATCTGTGACAAGAATGTGATTTGATGCATTAAAATTACTGCAGAACAAAACTTAAAATAGACTATGGTGAAGCACTCACCATTTAAAAGTCAGTATGTCATGTACAGCCTTAATCAACTTCTGAAAGGGATGAAAAGCAAAACTAATATAAGGAATATACTAACAGGGAAGAAATAAAGAGAAAGAAATGAAACAAAGCCCATAAACACCATCTGACAGGAATTACAAATTCAGCAAAGCTGAGACTGTTGGTGAAATATGCAACTTTCTGTGTGGAAAATGGAAAAGGGCTGAAGTTTTGCAAACCAGTGCTGCAATAAATTGTTTGGCATTTTATGTATTCAGCTAATTGAATATTTTCATCTGTGTAGAACAGCTACATTGCAGCTTACTGGCTGAAGTAAAATAGTAAAAGTAGTGAAGAAAATCTGGAAAAAAAAAAAGGTAAGTGACTGTCAAAAATAAAGATATTATAAACAAAAAGGAAACAGCATTCATATTTTTCTTTGTATTTAGCATCCTTCCTATAATCTAAGCCTTAATTTTAAGGCCATTCAACAGTCCTTTTAATATAGCAGGAAATAATCTTGGATATACTGCACATCTGACCTGGATTTTATTTCAGCTTTATCCTGTATTCTTATTTCCAGTAATACATCTCTTTGCATTAGAGCCTCTCTGGAGCCCAGAAAATTCACAACTAATCAGTGAAGTAAGCAAGCTACTCTAAAACTCTTAACAAGCTCTAACCCTCACTCTTGCTGAATAATTACTTCTGGAGATAACTGATGAAGATTGTATTAGGCTGAGGCAAAACAGAGATCCGGCTAAAGTGCAAATTAATCACAGTTGAACAGTGAGGCGAGGAGACAAAGATATCACAAGACTTGTTATTATGTAGGAAGTGGTCACAGGGATTTCAAATAATTCCTCATACTCACAATCACTGTCGGAGTTGAAGCCAGCACACAGTACAGCACAAGTGGAGAAATGAAGCTCTCATCCTCTGTCCCAGGGTACGGTTTCATCAAATTGCCATCCTGACAGAAGAAACCTTGGATATGCACCTGAAAAGTGTCAGTGTACTCGAAGTAGTAGGCGAGCAGAACAGTTCCAGCCATGATGACGAGCTGAAAATAAAGCATAGTCACAGAGAGGCGTTAGTTGCTTTTTGAACAGATGCAGCTGTGCCTGCGAGCTACTCTAGTCCTGTGGACCATCCTCCCTTCACCGTCACTCTGACAACCCATGCCATAATAGTGTGTGAGTGTGTGTTTCTGTGCCTTTGCTTTGCAACATCTGTTACATAAACCTTTTGGCAAACAACACTAATGAACGCCTCAGATAGGAGCGGGTCCATGCTGCAGTGTGCAGGGGTACAAGAGCTTTGACAGCTCAACATTATCAAAGGGCATGTGAGTGTCAGTGCAACAGGGATCAATGGCAGTGGCAGGGCAAGGGCCAGTGTGACAGGAGACAGCAGCAATGACAGCTAAAACCTGTGCTCAGTGGCAGGGAGTGGGAAAGGATTATCACAAGGCCTAAAGGAAGCTAAACCCAAAAGACTTCCCGGCTGCAGCGGCAAGCCTGTGCTGGAGAATGTGCATGTTGTGCTTATTCAGATGAGCCCTCTGTGTCCCAAATGAAGATGTATCCAGAGGAAGACTTCTCTCCAGCCACTCACCTTTTACCAGAGCGGCTTCTTTTGAGTAAAGGTTTAAAAGTCTACTCAGAAATCTCCAAGCAACCTGTGGGGTCTTCCGTGCACTGCCTGACTTATCCACTCCACTACAGCCACTTTTGAAAAAACTGATATGAGTCTGAAGCTGTGTTTATATCACAGATATGAACTGCAAGGAGCCTTTCTGGTCTCTTTTCATACTTTAGGGTTCCTATATGGGTTGGTTGGAGGCTTAGCAATCCACATTTTTCGTATATATCCACAGCACCAGGTTCCCACACTGCTTCAGCACAACAACCTGACCAAAGGTGTCTCTAATCTCACCTCATGAAAATAAGCAGATTTACTAATTCTTGTTCTCCCTCTGCCACACTGCAAAAAATATCTCACATCACAGTCCTCACTCAGGACAAAAACAGTACTATTGATTTATAACTGGTTTCTCATTTAGGGGTAATTATGTTAAAACTAAAAGAGGCTTGATTCAGATCAGGTGTAAGGATGATGTATTTTACAACGAAGGTAGTAAAAAAATGGCCCAGATTGCCCAGAGAGGTGATGAATACCCCATCTCTGGAAGGGTTCAAGGTCAGGTTGGACTGGGTTTTGAGCAACTTGGTCTGGTGGAAGGTGTTTCTGCTCATTGCAGAGAGGGTGGACTAGCTGGCCTCTACAAGTTCTTTCCAACTCAAATCCTATGATTCTAAATTGTGACTTGTTGGGGTTTAGTTCTGTATGGTTTTGTTTGTTTTTTGTTTTTTTTTTTTCTTTTTCCTTACTCAGAGAATTTTTCCCCATATGTTGCTAAGTAACTGAGTGGTGGACACCTAGGGGCACTTTAGCCAAAACAAAGGNNNNTCCCCCTCTGCCCTGCCGGGACACCCTCCTTGGACACCCATCTGTCAGCTCGTCTGCATCCTTCCCGGCCCCTCTGCAGGAGCCACTGAGACCCACCAGCTGCCGGGAACTCGCCGTCCTGGGTTTTTGGGAGGCAAGGTTTTCAAGGGGTTTTAGTTACTATTGTTCAGTTGTTAATGCTGTAGTTATTTTTCTTCTGTTGTTTGGTTTGTGATTTACACTAGTAAAGAGCTGTTATTTTCTTACTCCCACAACTTTGCCTAGAGAAAAGCCTCTTTAATTAATTTTTTTTTGTCTAAATTATAACAATTTGAAGGTAGGGGATCTAAATTGTTCAGACACCTGTCCTCTAAACCAGGACATGACTACAGGATCTGATTCAAAATCTTTATGGAGACTAGTGCCACTATTGTCACTATACAACTGTTTTTCTCATTATAACTTTACAAGTTATCTTGTCACACCATAGAAAAAAGTGGAATTACCAACTCTTGGTTTTACTATTTTGCCTTCAGGATCTCTGCATCCAAACTGCACTGCTGCCAAGATTAGTGTAAGACCTGTGAAAACTAATTTTGGCAATTCCATCTCAAAGATACACTTGAAGCTATTCATGCACTCCTCTGGCACATCCCTGCAGTCACAGTCAGCCATTAAAGCCATTGTATATTTGAATAAGAGCTGGACTAAAATTAGAAAAAAATAATGAAATCAGATCAGACATTGTTGAAAGTAGGAGACCAAAGAACCCCTAAATGGTTGAGGTGGGGAGGGACCTTTTGGGGTCAGTTGGTCCACCCTCCTCTGCTCAAGCAGGGACAGCTTGAGTTGGTTGCCCAGGACCATGCCCAGATGGTTTCTGAACTAAGGATGGAGTCTTCACAACTCCTCTGTGTCACCTGTAACACAGACTTAAAAGAACGTCACAGTGAAACCACATTTGGGATGGACATTCCATCCCCCATTTTTCACCTTCAAAATTAACCATTTCATTTTGTAGGTGTATTATTTTCAAGACCCCATACCTGCCCAGAATAAATTTTCTTTTTAACAAACATAAATCAAGATGCTGTTATCTGTGTATTCTCCAGAGATCTTTACAGCAACCTCGATGAGTACAAACACAGTCCCATAACTAAGGACACAGGAGTCAATTTACATCTGAATTTAACTCCTTGAGCAGCTATAGATTTTGTGATGAACCTGGGCAACTCAGCTTTGTTAATTAACACCAGAGAAAGGCAGTGACACTATCACTATTCTACCTGACATGCCCAGATAAACACACAGGAGATTACAGGGTTCTTGGATACAGAGATCTTTAATCTCAGTTCCAGCACCTAATATGATGTGGGCTGTCAAAAGCAATCTGAACCATTCTTCCTATCCCAAACATACTCCCAGAAATACTTCAGGTGGTGAGCCCCAGCTAGCAAACACAGATAAATGATAAATAATAAATGATACAACAGACAGCTGTTTTTTCTCCTTTTACTGGAAAACAGAGGAAGCAAGTTACTGAACTTTAAAACTTCTTTGGGTGTCATATGGAAAAAAGAACGCTTGTCAAAAAATAATGTGTTTTGATACAGGAGGAAAATGTCACTTATTCCAAATGCAGTCTCTAGACAGCAGTTCCACAACTAATCTTGACCCTTCCATTGTCAAATGCTGACTCAGTGCTGCACAAAAACCCCTCCTGCATATAAAATACAGCTCTTGACTGACTGACTCAACACTAATATTGACTTAAAATATAACAGATCACAGGATCAGAGAATGATTTAGGTGGGAAGGGACCTTAAAGCTCAACTCATTCTAATCTGCTTGCCATGGGCAGGGACACCTTCCAACCTGGTCTTGAGACACCTCAATAATGAACCCAATCCTATTCACACTTGCTGTGTTTCTGTGTTATGTTCTTCTGAGAAAGAAAAGGAAAAAAAAAAAAAAGCATTTAATCTGTATAAAGAGATTTGGATCGTGGACACGTTGAATCCTGTAGGTGACATCCACTGTCTCAGGAAAACAGCAAGGTAGAAATTTGACCTCCAGCTAAACAGACCCTACCATATCCCAAGGGATGATGTGAGACAGAGAAAGTACATTTAGCTGCAGTTTCTCTGCACAAACAGGAGCAAGATTTTTGCTGCTCATACAGTCAGCAAAGACCTGACTGTATGTTGCAAGTTCCTGTGCCTCATCTTGAGTATTCACTTCTTCAAGCAGCTTCTCAGCAAAACGCAACCAGAAACTTCTTTTCGTTCTCCCTTCCCTATTTCCTTTCCACATGGTAACTATTTCATATGTGTTTAACATGAGTAAGATAACTGGCTGTTTGTGCAGGGAAAATTCTACTTGTAGCTGCTCAGCAGTGGTAGTTGGTGACGGAGGAATGATCTGGTATAGACAGCAAGAAGGTCCAAGTGCAAGAAGGGGTCAAACTGTCCAGAAGCTGGTATGTCAGAGACAGGACTCCCTGCAAGGCAGTAAACTTTTCCTGGGTGCTGGGATAAAGAACAGCTGCAGTGCTACCTTGTAGACATTCTGGAATATGAGCACTCTGGGGTCCAAACCAGTGGGCATGGATTTTGTAGCCTTTTCTCCCTTTTCTCCCTGTTTTCAGGTTTACACTCACTGAAGGAAGCATGGAAGAAGAACAAGTAGGCTGATTTAAACTAAAGATATAAAGCATCCCACTACATAATTCAGACACCACAATGCAGTTTAACACTAACATTTTGCAGGGTTTATTTATTGATCCTTTTAAACTCATTTCTTTGAGTTTACATGGGGAAAAATTAAAAATGTTCAATAACTTCAGAAGGGCAGCCAATGAACAGAAGGCTGCTAATAAATTTAAGGTGCTTAATGGCCTCCATTAGCACAGCATTTAATTGTGTCATAATCCTTAATATTTATTACCACTGTTCCATTGTGAGGTAAGAAAATGCTCTTATCACCATTTTACAGAAAGGAAACAAAACCTGAGGAGATAAAATTACTGCTCTCAGGTCACAACAGAGCCTGTGGCAGAGCCAAGATTCATCTTTCTTCTGGACCAATTTTTTTTTGATTAGTCAAAAATCTGCACATAAAAAGGCTCAATGATATATATGCTTAGATCCTGATTCTGTAAAAGCTCATTCATGATAGTGTTAAGAAAATAAACTGTGTGTCTGATTCAGCCCCATTTAAAAATTCCTGCTGAATTTAAATCAATCTTGACAACCCAGCCTTAAGCAACCAGGGTGTGCTTTTCCCTCAGTCATTTAAATGGATTAATTATGTAGCACTTAACATCCATCCCTATATCATTAAATTCTGCCCTGCTCTAAGAGTCCACACTGGTTCTGCTCTTAGAGATCTTCCTGTCACTGCACACCCTTTCTCCTGTTTAACCTGTGGGTATTCTCTGCATTCAAAAATCACTTTCTTCAACATTCAAGACATAGGAAGCAAGTCTTGCAATCTTCTTTGGGGAATGGGTAATTGTTTGGTATTAATGAAAGATTGTGTACTGAGTATAAAGAAAGAGAATCTTCACAGTAAGCTTCACAGTTAGTTACACTAACTCTAGGGTACTGGTGTACATCCAGAAATCCTCTTCTTCATTGTAATAGCATAGAGTCTCTGACACCAAAATTCAAAGAACACTAATATCCAAATAAAATTACTGCACTTCCAAGTACTGGGACGTATGCACTCTCATAATTCACTGCACAGCACTTCCCCATATCCTCAACAATTGTGAGATTTTTTAAAGAGGCCCGTGTTCTGCAAGTAAAAAAGCAAGAGGGCAACTCCACTTGGGAAAAGGGTATAAAGCTGCAAAAGACAGAGATCAATATTAGAAGAGGGAAGACATTGTGGGAGACAGAATTTTTTGATCAGCCCAGACTGAAGACTCCCCAGAATTCTTAACAGAGGAGCAAGAAACTCATGGACAAAAGGATGATGCTGGGAAAATGTCTTGTGTACCCTTTAGCCATACAATCTGTCTGTCCTGTTAGACAGGCACACAGCCACTGCAAAAATCTCCCTTTGCTGTGGGTTTTGTCACTCATATAAGTGATATTGTAAGTCACTTGAATAAACTTGAAACTTCAGTAAACTTGAAACTCCCCTAATATTGCTGCTATTTATACATAGACAAGCTTGTATTTATAAATAACAAAGAAGATGAAGACTACCATTAATTAGAAGCCCATCTGATCCAGATGTGCCAGCAGCTGAAATTTCACACTGTGTTGCGTCAAGTGGCAACTGTAATCATTGTGTCCAGGGAGGTACAAGCTGCCGGCAGGGAAACAGACGAGACAAGTCCATTTTGTTAAGCTTAAGAATCCATTTATTTCCCCCACGCCAGGCTGCAGAGGTGGTGAATATGAAGAGCCAGAGCAGGGGCAGGGTTGTGAGTTTTATCGGGTGTTGCAGGGGAGGAGTCTTAGGATTTGGGTGAAGGGAGGAGGTAACCTAAGTAGAGTAAGACCAGATTTCAGCCTCCTCGAAATGGGAGGACTCCACAACTCCTCCGTTTGTACATTGGTTATAACAAGGGAATATGTGACTTAATAGTTTACAAAACTAAAATGAACATTATTAAGCTGAATTAACAAGCAATTACAGAGGACAAAGTAACAGAAATTATGATACTGAATTAAATGAACATATTTTCACTTAATGAGCTAATAATTCAATCTCCTTTGGCTTTTGATCTCACCAGAAGGGGTGCAGTTCCTGGGTCTCTTTCAGGAGGAGCATAGTCTTTAGCGTTTGATTTCTGCTTTAATACTGGTGTTGCAGGTGTTAATTTGTTGGATTGATGATGATGACTGTGAAGCACGGAACGGTGAAAGCGGCCGTGCTAGAGCTGGCAGCAGCACGGCAGGCCTTGGCCCCCTCTCGGGGCTGCCCAGCTCCTCCACGGCCCCGCTGCCGGGCGGCCCGAGTGCCAGGGACAGCAGGGCCTGGCCGCTCTCTGACCAGCCCCGCCTCGCCCCCAGTGCCGCGCGGGGCAGGGGCGGAGCCAGCTGCAGCTGCATGGCAGGAAGGGGGGAGGTAGGCGGCGGGGGGAAGGGAAGCTCTGGGACTGGAAAAGAAGGACGTCGGCGAGAACAAGGAAATCTCAACACCGTGTGGTCGCGCCATTTTTTAGAAGTAGCGCCCTAGACAGCGTGGCCAGTGCTTTCCCAGGCAGGAAACAGGGGATATGGAAAGACAGGGGGACGAAGGAGGACACAGGATGGCGGAAGGACAGTAGCACACCCACGTCACCTCTGGATGGTTTCTGACCTTGTCCTGCCTTCAGATAAAGGGGGATAGCGGTGTAGAGGGGCATGGGGTGACGGAGACGCAACAGTAGCTCCGAGACATCCTGGCAGTTTTCACTCCTTGCTGCGCTCTTAGGAACAAAGGGTAAGGAAAGATACAGGCAGCTTCACAGAAACTGAAAAACATGAAGTTTCATAGGAGGGAGGACTACTGATCTAGGGCATCGACACTCCGTATGCAATCATCCATAATCGTCCATAAGTAGCTGTGAAAAACAAGGTCCAAAC
>VWYP01033282.1:0-11921 GCA_013400435.1 Pycnonotus jocosus
AAAAAGGAAAACAAAAAGAAAAATACCTGCAAGAGAGTTACAACCCACTGCAGGATGAGTAACTTGATTGTTAAAATAGCAACATGAATTTGCCATGCTCCATCCCTTGGGGCATCCCGGGGCTGTCCCTGCCTGGGGAGAGCAGGGCTGGGCTGTGTTCTCCGGCCTCTCCTGCAGCCCCTCAGCTCTGGCTGCACTCGCTTTTTGTCAGACACAGCCAAGGATGGGACACAAGAGCAGGACACCGCCCGTGGCCGCTTCCGCAGAACACTGAAGGTACCTGCAGCCATCCCCACCCGGGCTGGGCCTGCTGTTACTGCTCAGCCAAGCACCACGCTTGGAGCACTCCAAGGAACATGCCTCTCTTGTGCAAGTAGTCAAGATAATGAAACACAGACAATGAAGGAAGCCTTATGTTTTAACTGGTGGGAAAGTCGGAGCCTTAAGAGGAACAATGGATTGGTCAATCCATGGAAAGTTAACTTGAGAAAGAGTAACAATACACAATTGAGCTGCTGTTGGCTGGAGAAGGTATCAAAAGCCTTTGTGATGGCATCTCAAGCACTGGCCAAGCTGAGATGATGTCTTAACTGGAAAAACCGCAATCCAGAGGAGCAGATACCATGGCTGACTCTGGGGTAGAGGGGTGAGAAGGACAAAGTGCATGCCCTTTTGATGCAGGGAATGCCTTGAAGGTACAGACCTGCCTGCCCCACCCACCTGAGCAACATGCTCCATCTCCTTCTCCTACTCAATGGCTTTTCACCAATCAATGCGGAGATATGTCTACTTTGCAATAGCAACTAAAAAAAGAAAAACTTGCTTTGCAATCACAAGTGGGTTTCAGACTTTGTGCATGGGAATCCTCTAGAACCTGTAACAATTTTGATTAGAGAAGAGCCAAGTTTAGTGTGCTCTGAACCCAGCTGTAAAGGATTTCATGGCAAGCATCCATGGAGGGCAAAGGAGCCCTTGGAATGCTGGAAGTTTTCAAGAATAGCTTCCTGAAAGCACAGCAGTGCTCCATCCCTACACAGGATCAGGAAGAGGGCAGAAGCAGAGACCATCCGGGCCTAACAGGGAGCTTTGGGTGTGCCTAAGAGCAAAGGAAGCAGCAGCAGCAGCACAGTGGCCGAGACTCGGACACGGGACCGTGTCAGTATCCGGAGCGCTGTCCGGCAGTGCTGGGATCCCGGGGGCGGTTGTGCTCGCCACAAGTGAGGAGTCGCAGCCCCTGCCTCAGACCCAGTCAGAAAGAACCCAGTGAGAGCAGGGGGAGGGCACCCTTCCAGTCTGTCTCGGGCATGGCTGCAAAGCAGCCACTGCTGCCTCTTCCTCGCCAGTGTTTGGAGTATCCTGATGGCACAGCCAACCCGATTGTGCTCTGTGTTCCAAAGCCTTTGGAGAGCGGGCATGGGAAGTGCTGAGTGCATACTGGAGAGTTTGCTATGTTTCTTTAGTCATTCTGATGTCCAGGAAAATTTGAAAAGTTTTACTTTTAAAAGATTATAGTTTCATTCTGTGACCCAGGCTGAAGTGATTGCCAAGATGTTTTATGACCATCTCAGGGCTTAACAAAGTCTGTTAAGACTTAGTCATTACTAGATGCTTATATAGTATCAGTGCTTTAGTTTATTTTGTCCTTTCTGCAAGACTGATATTTGTTTGCATATTTTTTAACTAAAAATAGTATTCATGATGTTTTTCTCTCAGTGTCCAAGGCAGTAATAGTTTGGTGATGTACATAATATATTTTGCTACTGGTAAATATCAAGATTTAAATTTAGCATTGCTTTCCATCAGATGCCATCTGAATGCAATATACATTCCCCATCCCCTTTCCCTATACAGGTTTGCAGGACGAAAGTTCAGCTGATTCGAATTAATAACAATATGTTTTATTTTTAGCTCTTGCTATAGGTTTTCCATATCAAGATGTCAGTGAAGTGAAAGGACAGATGTAAAAGCTCTGTGACAAGGGTAAAGTAATATTTTTCTCAGGGCAAAACCAGCAATACAACTCTGCCTCATAATGCTTAGTGGCTGGTTCAATTTACCTTTCAGTGTGTGGTTTCATTCTCTTTTCCGTGTTAATAATTCTGAGAGACAGCCCATTCAAAACTGTTAATTTTCAGCAGTGTTTTTAATGGGAAAATATTCATCAATAACAAAAAAGGGATAGTTAAATGTCCTTCATTTCCAGCATAAACTTTTTTGAATTTTAATCCAGCATTTTTAGGTAAAAACAGGACAGGGAGGCCTCCTAGATCAAACAGTATTCATTAACACTGAAGAATCAGCTTAAAAAATAATGCAGAATTCACTTGTTGTTTTGTTTAATTGGGTTCTTAAGTTGATACTACGTTGCAATTTAAAACCCAACAACAAAAAAAAACCCCCTTGTATGTCTTGTGTTAGACTGGAAAGGTCTTTGTACATTAGTGTACAGGACTGCATCATTTAAGCTGCTTCCACATTTAGAGGGAGATGAAAAGCACAGACTGTGCAGATATATTTTCCTTCTTCCACAAAGTCTGTGTACCTTATACAAGACTGTTTCGATTCAGGAGTTGGATTTCCCTCTTGGGTGATTTCATCCCTTCACAAAGGTGGTATCAGTCTCCCACAATAATTTGGTAGTTAGCACATTTGCCTTGAATATGAGTGAGACAAATTCAATACCTCCTTTTTTAGAAATGGATCCAAATCCACATCCTAGGTCTTTTGGGAGAGCGCCCAGAACACCTGCTCCCATACAGTGTTCCAGCACTGACCTAGAGAGGCAACGCAGAATCTTATTTCTTGCAAGAGGCAATGAAGTTCACAGTAACTCTGTTAATGAGTTATGTGGTAACATATACTAAGTTTTGCCTGTAAAACTCGTTCATTATCAGTATCTGATGTTCATATCATATCATATCATATCATGGCCCATATCAAGTTGATCTTCACTGAGGAGGTGAAGAGCTGTGCAGAGATGAGCAGTTTGGCTTTTTTCATTGCAAAGCTATATTACATTATGATTTTTCAATTTTCTTTTAAAAACACTTAATTGTTTTCCCCTAAGAAATTGTATCCATTTACATGAAGACAGCAGTACAATGCTGGGAAAATTTCTCGGGTATCATGACCCTAATCCTTCAAATACTATAGTCCGCAAGTCCCTGCTCCTTCATCTGGACTAGTATTGTATATCCTGATAGCTTTCTTTCTGTTCTTATTATCCAAGCAGCATTTCTTTTCAGCTTCTATCTACTTTCAGTTTCCATTAGAGCTCTGAGATTTATTCTTGCTCCTCTATCTCCTACAGATTGTCCTCAGGCCACCTCATCTGCTCCCATTTACAGATGATATCACTAAATACCACCCCTGAACTGACACCTTCTACATCTTCACATCACACTTTACCTTTTGCTGTCAGTCTGCTTTCTGTCACTGCTGTGCTGCTGCCAACTCAAATTCAGAGTGGCAAACTCATGTTTATGCTCCAAAACCCTGCACATCTCCAGTGAAATGTGATTTGAGTGGCAGATTACCTCTCCTCCATCTCTTTCGATGATAAACTTACAGCCAATACTGCAAGAGCAATGATAATTTTCTCTTTTCTGTGGAAGAACCTGCAAAATACATAGTCAAGGTTCAGTTGTGCTGCATGGGAAGTTTCAAGTTGAACAGTCAAGATGGAAAGACCCATTGTCTGTGAAGAGCATTGCTGATTTTAGGATCCCTTAGTGGAAATCCAAGTGTTGTGCTATTGAGGAAATTATTTCATGCAGACACAACTTTTTTGAGACTATTTATGTTTCTAGACAGTTCATAGTTTTATTTCTTGGTCATTATGTTCAGTTAGTCCTTGCAAAGGAATGATGGTGGGGCCTGCCATTATCACCAGGTAGATAATGTCAGTTCTAATATCAAAGACTAAATGATATTGCAAACAGCACTGAGGAAGATTGCTGCATGCTGCATTTTTATTGCAGATACCGTGTCATTGTAATGTATACATGAGGGCTTCCTGTGCCCTTCAATTGATCAAATTATGACATAGGGAACTGTTGAAATAATTATGAGTTGAGAATACAAGCATAAAGATCCTCCAGAATTGACTGTATTTCTGTAGTGCATAATTAAAATGTTCATGTCAGCAAATACCATTGATTGCACTTGATAGCGTGTTATGCTACTGTTCCATTGAACTGGCAGAGATACTAGCAAAAAATGGTTAGTTTTTTTTAGTAGAAAGGGACTGGAAATATATTTCGTGTTCTCACTTTGTCTCATTAGTCAAAATTTGACTTTTTGCATATATTCTTTAAGGGTAAACATTGACACCCAGGACACTTCTGAATAATATATAGGTATAAATAAAACAATTGTTTAAAACTTCTTTGGCTTACTAAATGTGATCAGTCGACAGAAAAGTGAATCAGCTCACTCTGTCTTGCATGGTGCATAATGTTCCTTGCAATTATGCTTACATCTGGAAAGTCACTGGCCATCTATGGCTACATGATAAATCATAACAGATTTATTTTTTCTCTGTAGCCTTAGAAGATATAATGGTTCAGACACAATTTTGCTTTATTCAGAATAGTGTAGTATAAGACTGACTTTCTCTAAAGCCATTCTTAATTAATGTCATCCTTCATCATAAACAGATTTAAGTTATTAAAAGACTTAAAGAAAGTCTTCTAATATAGTCTTCTAATATCCCTTCTATTTGCTCACCTTCTTTGTCTTCCTCAACTTGCTGCTCTGATTCTCTGAATCTGAAATTTTGTATAGTTTTCTGCCTTGTTCAAGTGCTGCTCTCAGTGAAATCAGCAATACCCTATTATTCATACACTCACTATCTAGAAATCTATTGAAGATCTACTAAAAACTTTCTTCTATGTTGGTAAAGATATTAATATGCTCTGTATTTAGTAGGCAGATTTTCCTTCTGGGCAAGTGTAATTAAAATTTAGGTGTAATTCCACATTTCTTTCCTTGAAATGGGCTTATTACCTATGAAAGATGTTGTGGCTTAAAACTTCACATAACTGAAGATTAACTACTTTTATCAAATTGGGAAGAAAATTTGCTAAGTTTCATTCTGTTTGGTTTGGTGTGGATTTTTTTGGTTTTTGTTTTGTTTTGGGGGTTTTTTTTGTTTTGTTTGTTTGTTAGTTTTGTGTGTTCTAAACTCTTTTTTTTCCCTAAACATGAGGTAATCTAGCAAGAGTCATTGTCTTCTCAGTGCTTCTTCCTGTTTTTCAATGCAGAGTGAGGTGAAAATGTCTATCTTAAGGTTTCGTTCAATTGAGAGAAGGCAAAAAAAGAGCAGGAAAGTGTGTTTCCAGTGATTACAGCAAAATCACCTTGTTATTCCCTATTCTCTTTGTAGTTGAGATAAATGTGCTAATTCCAATAGTTGGCCTTCTGGCCCTGCTCTTTCCTGCTCTGGAAAAGTTCTTACCCACAAAGCACAGTATTGCCCTCCCTATGGGTTGCTGGTATACCAGGCAATTAGCTGCTGATTCAGTCTTGAATGCCAAGCTGGAAATGACATGACAATTTCAATACCATTTCGCTTATAGTTCAATACTATTCAGCTTAACTCTTTTCAAAACACATTAGACTTTCTTCAAAAAGAATAAAGAAAATGCTTTTCTTAATTAGCTCTTCTTAACTCCTGAGAGGGGTCCTTTGTCATTAAGCCATGGCACTCTGACCTCTGATCTTTTCTGTTTGATTTAGGAACTATCTGTGATTTTCTGTATATCGCATGAATACTGACTGTCCAAATAATAGAGTTTGAAAGTACTCAGGTGGCTTAAAAACCCCCATGCTTCCAGAAGTTGTACAATATTTTTCAAGGGGATGTTTCTAGACCATCTCTATGCCACAGTCTACATGCAGTCCAACTTCTAAAGGTCCTTAGGCAAAATTCCTAAGACACTAAAAATATAGTCTTATTTTCAGCATCAGTTAGATTCAGAATAAGTTTCTGTTACCTTAATGGTTCAGATCTAGTTTCTTTGTGCATGAGATTCGTATTTGCCAGTTCCCTAAGATTTTAAAAGGAAATTGAAATCATTAGTGCAAGGACGTGGAACTCTACTCAATGATGCATTCATGATGCTTGTGACTAGGCAGTGCTTTTCAAACATTGCCTGCAAAAAACAATTACAGATACTACAATTTTGAATGTTTTCTAATGTCGTGGAACAAAAATTTCTACAAGAACATTACATACCACTTTACGTAAAATGAAAAAGAAAAAGAAAATGTTTTAAACCCAAACGTTTAACAAACTCAAAATGTATCTTACATAAATGCAGCATGAAGTCATGTGAAACGATAAAGTAATTGTACAGCATAAAGTTGGTATGTTTTTTAATTCAGTGTCTTTAGGAGCTTTTTTTAGTGTATTGGAACATGTCTTCAGAAGTAGTGTAAGAATTTGAGTACAACTTTAAACACTTTTCTTTTCCATTTAAGAACAGAGTAAAGTTTATATTTGCTATGGACAGAGACCATTCAGATTAGGTGCAAGTCTATAGGTGAAGAGTCTTATAACATTTTGGGAAAATGAATTAGTACACTTCATTTAGTTCTATCTAGACATTAATATTTGAATAGAAAGGATCTTAAAGAAAACCTGTTTCACAAGAACTGTATCTGTTATGAGCAAATTTGATATCATTAAGATTCGAGAAAAGTTTATTCTCGAGTGAAAGTTACTGATTACACAGTTGTTCATTTATTGTAAGCAGATTAATCAAACATGAAAGATAAAATTCTATTATTAGCACAAAATAGAAAGGTAACTGGTTGAGTTATGAGAAGTGGGTCACAGATGTTTTATATTCAGGTTGTAGTAGAAATGGACCATTAGTATTACATAGAAATCACACTTCTAATTTGCTATATGAGAAATATATCAAGATCCATCAGAAATCCTGACAGCAACAGCCAACAGCAGTGCCAAGGATATGACATTACCATGGGAGTGGGATTAGTTTAGGTCAGGAAAAAGTGGAGGTGTTCCCAAAAGTATCCTCTGCAATGAACAAACATATTTTAGCAAGAGAAACTACAGCCAGCAAGAAAGGACCCATCACACTGTGTCTAAAAGATACAGAAATACAGGAAAAACTTCCAGGGAGTTTTGCAGACCATTCTTGACTTAGTTGATAGAAATTCATATGTGAGGTATCCCAGAATTACATTTTATATGACATTATAAATTTATACAAAAACCCATACATCTGATAGCTTACAACTGGACATTCCATATACCTCCCAGTAAGTTCACAGTGCTGAGATGAGAACAGGGTTAATAACTGCTTTGTTTTACCCTTCTCCCAACTGCAAATGAATGCAAGATCAATGGTACCATTACTGGTCCTTTTTCTGCATCAAAGTATTTCTGACAATGTGCACAATGAGTGTAAGAGGATGATTTGACCTCTTTATTGTAGTGGGATGTGGCAATTAATTTTTTATTGAAATTTCAATTAGCTTTTCTCTTCCCATAATGTTTTACCCAAATCCTCTTTTTAAGTTCTTACTGAGGTTACCAGAAAAGATCATCTAGGCATGACTGTGTTAAAAAGTAGAGGTAAAGAAAACAAATTATTTCTATTGTGTTCAAAATTGAGGTCACTTTAGGTTAACTGAATCAGATTCCTTGAAGAAATGAAGACTTTCCACATCATGAAGAATCATTCAGAGAATTCTAATTGAAAAAAGAATGACACCAGCCTCTGATAAAAAGAATAAGATACCAAGATTAGTACAACTGAGCAAGAAAACCTGAAACAGATTTTACAGATTGTTGCCTGTTTGACCCTTTGTCAAAGGAGAATTGCCAAATGAAAAACGGTGGAGAAAACTCTGCAGATTACTTTACATTTAGCTGTCTAACATCCTGGACAAACAGAGAACAAAGTAATTAGGTCTCACATTTAGAATCCTTATGCATTGGAAATACTTCAATGCTAGCAGAAGTGTTAAAGAAAAAGCTACAGCAAAATAAAAAATGTTTCTTACAGAGAAAATTTTGAATTTCTTTTCTCAGTAACTACTTTTGCTAAGTTTAAGATTTTTTTCCTTGAAAAACTATTGTTTTTGTTATGCATGTCTTCTTGAAAAACATAGTAGTTAACTGAAATGTTATATTATTAATGAAAACTTAAAACACTCTTTTTCCAATCTTTAGCCTGCATCATACAAAACTCATTTTGAAATCATATCATACTTTGAGGAAATGCATGTATGTTTAATATAGGGAATCTGAATTTATTAGCCCTTTTACAAGTGGTAAACCAATAGTCACATTTAAAATTGGCTTTACTCAATACCAACTGTGTTCAAAAATATAAAGCTATTGTGTGGTCCTATGTTCTCTGTGAAAATGTATGTAATTTCTGAAACTTGGTCTCTGGGATGTAAATGCATTTAAGGAGAAGAAGTTCATAAATTACATAGTCGTACCTTCCATAATGATGTAACTAATTCTTGCTGTTCTGGCTAAGATGCCAATAAACCCATTTTCACAATGATGAAGCCAATATACCTCATAGGGCATTTAAGTCTGTCCAAGAAAGGAAGAATAGATAAATGTGTGCCTGTGCGTGTGTGTGCCTTTGTTGCAGGAAAGTATTTACCAACTATTTCAGTGGCATTCAGTGGCACATTCATGCAGTGCAGGGGAAAATAAAAAGAGAAGGCCTATTCTATACTGCAATGAGGTTTTGAAAAGACAAAACAGGAGGAAATTAATTATGGTTTAGGGTCTCATGCCTACCCTGTGATTTGCAATAACCACAGAGCTTGTCTGGAATTCACAGTCAATGAAAATGAATGCAAGTCCTTCAAGTGGGGAGCATCCTGCCACCCTTGCGAGTGAACACTGTGTACATCCTGGGTTTCCAGCTGGGGATAACAGTGCTGCATGATGGATAAAATTGCTCTGTGGGCTTTGAAACACAAATCTGTACCATCTAGGAAAGGTGGATTTTCTTCAGTTCTTAGGTAGCCTGTAAGGGTATTGCAGAGAAGAAAAATGTCAACCACCTCCACTCTTAACCAAAGGCAGTTGCCATAGTAATAGCACCTCATTTTTGTGTTAATGGGGGTCAGACCCTGGTGTAGTTCCCGGCTATCTCTTTTTCAGTGTCTCATGGAGCTACTCTCTTAAACTTTGCTGACGCACACCAGGTAATATGAGTCCATTTTTACTTTTTAATCATTTAAAAGAAAATAGCTCAAAGCACATCAGTGTTACTGCTGCACATCCCTACATGAACAGCTCAAACAAATAAATAATTCTTCAAAAAAATCCATTGCACACATGCACTTTCTCATCTATCTTTTCATATCTGAAAAGAATAAAAATCTGTGATTATCCAATGACAATAGGCTGATACAAACATAAAGACAATTTTCTTCTGTTCTATATTGCTATCCCATAAACAAAAAGTTTGGCCATTCAAAAGAATCATTATTCAGGGAATTCTTCAGGGAAGAAGAGTGTAATGCTGCTGATGGAGCCTGCTTTTTCTGCATGCAGCAGTGAATGGCACCATGACCGTCAGGTAAGCATCTCTTCGGGTGTGCAGTTGGCACCAACCATGCTTTTTAGCTCATTTAGCTATCAGATTTGACTATGTCCTATTCTATCATTTCTCATCTGTCCATGACTAAAATAGTTGGCTGCTCTGCTATCATATCACACTTTTACAGGTAAACCTTGACTACATTCATGATCTGATTCTTTAATTAGTCAATAAGTTATATTGGCTTGCTGAGCCTGCATAGGTGACTTGCCAAAAGTCACTCTTTGTTAGAATGAGCCTGCAGATTAAAATTAATTCTTACTTTTTGAAAAAAACTGTTGGTTTTGCTCACTCTCTTTTTCAAAACCTTATCTTTTTTTTTTTCCAGATGCTTGGATATACTGATTTCTCTAGGAACAATAGAGCTTTTTTAGTGAAGCTGTAATTCATTAATATCCTCATGCACTTTTTTTCTTTCGTCCTTGTGATTTGATGGCTAAATACATATAGAAAAATGAATATCATAGCTTATCATCCTACATAAAGTCCTTCTGATAATGGTGTTTTTAGCAACAGCCCACTATTTATAGGGTACACCTGTGACATTGGCAGTAGAGAAAAAGGCCTTAGAACACCGCCCACTGAGCTACATGGGAAACTCAGAATACTGTTATTGAGGACAATAATGATCAATGCTACTTGTAGTATTCTAGCCTTCAAATCTATCATGGAAAGTGGATTCCAGAAACCCTAAAGAGATCACACATCTGATTTCCTTGCTGTTATTCTGAAACTTTTGGAGATTAGCACCTGCAGCAGTTAATGAATCTAATTCATAGTGTTAAAGTACATACATTGCCTACCCTGTTTTACTGAATTTCACTTCAAGATCACGATTCCCTCTGATGTATCTACAAAAGAATTGGTGTAACTATGAGTAAATTCAATTTTTACAAAAGTGTCCTAAAATGCTTAAGAAAAGTCACTAACCATCTGTTTCTGGATCCTTGTTAAAATTAAACAAATAAACTTTTGGGACCTTTATCAGGCCTTTATCTGCCAAATTGGTGCCAAATTAATTCCTTGGGTCTTAAAAGAGTGATCCATTGATCTCTGGATTGTTAGCACCAGCTGAGTATCCTCCTTGCTGACCAGCTGTCCTGATAACTACTGATAACCTCAGATGACTTTCAGCTGTCAGGAGTCAGGTAATTCTTAGTACTGTCAGAGCAACCATAAAACATTTGAGAAGTTATACAGCGTTTTTCAGTTGCCCACTGGTTGTCTTTTTCTTACAGAAATTATCTTGTGTTTGAGCTTAATTAGGTTCATGTGCCAATATAAATAGTGTTTTAAAAAGTGATACTTTCCTTTAACCCTCTATCTGTTTAGTGGGATAATGCCTAGGGATGTGAAAGGACAGGGGTTTTTTGTACCTGGTAGGATGTTATTATGCTTCTTAAAATCTTTTGTTTGTGTTGTTTAGGATTTTATTTGCTTACTATTTCAAGTTCAGCATTTTGAGTTACTAATTCATTAATAAATCTCTCAACAGTAGGATTTTTTATTTTACTTTGAAGAAAATGAAAAATAGATCAGAAACTAGAAAGTGTTTTAAAGCTAGCAGGAGTGCTCTTGTGGCTTGGAGAAGAAACCAGAGTAAAACGCTCATGAGAATTTGGACTGCACCCTCAAAATGGTTAAGAAAGGTAAGAAGTAGAAACAAGAGAGCTTTATATCTTGTTTAGTATATGTTTATGTACTTGTAGCCTTGTTGCTGTGGGGTTTGGTTTTTTCTTTGCTTTTGCATCATCTTATGTTGATTTACTGAGTTCTTGTGTATTTTTAAAAAAACTTTCATTGTCTAAAAACAGATTGCTTCTTGGAATGCTTTCATAGGGCTTGCTGGCCATTTGGTTTTGTTGCTATGGGTATCTGAGGAAGTGAAAAAAAGTATTTACTTGATTAGCATTGGTTTTAGGGACTACTTTTCTAGTCTGCATTAAAATAAGCACAAATTTTGAGTTTAGTGTTTCCCTTCAAGGATGGGAATGTGTTTTAGTGGGGAAGCTTTTGGTGCAATTTGATTAAGTAGTGACTGAGGTTTTTAAGAGTGCTTCTGTTGACTATGGATTAAATTGCTATGTTGAATGTGTTCCTCTTGCTGACTATAAGTTGTTCTTGCATATAGACTTTGTTCCTACCCTCCATGTATTTTGCCCTGATAATTGACCTTCCACCTGTTTGTTCACTTCATTTTCTGTCTGGAGGTGTAATGTTAGATAATGTAGTTATGTTTTTGGTTTTTTTTCATAGTGACCATGCTACCAGATTAGTTTCTCATGACAAGCAAAAGTAATTAATTTCAGATTGGGC
>VWYP01033283.1:4364-23658 GCA_013400435.1 Pycnonotus jocosus
AATTAGAGATCAAAGGAAAGATTTATTAGTTTAAAGAGGCCTGATGGAGAAGCCATGACATGGTGGACTGTCCTTTCTCCCTGGTTTTCAACTTTTAATTATGATACCAGAGCAGACTAAATGTGTTCTAACTGCAGGAATATCTGTCATACAGTATCTCTCCACAAATCTGAGAAATCAATTCAGGAGACCTCAAGATCTGACACTTTTTTGCTTAATTTTTTTGAGGATTTTAGACAAAAACACCAGATGAAAAATATCATTGAGCAGTGGCATCAGGTTATGTGCAGGGAGCAAAATAGCTCTGTCACTTCTGTAACTTCTTGTTTTAATCAAATTATATTTGCAAAAACATCTTGTCTTCCCATGTTACTCAGAAGCCTGATGGCTGCTATTAAAAATATCATTTCCAAGCTCTACATTTTGAGTTGTTTTCAAAGTAATCTTGCTGCTTGAGGAGAAAAAGCTAGTTAATCCTTAGAAATAACTTACTTATTTCCATTCTGTCTCTCTAATACGTGCAAGCCCAGCCTTGCCAGGCTCGTTTACGGCCTCTCTTCACTAATGAGAGGCTGATTTGCTATTTTTTTCACCTTTCTTGCTTATCATTAAAGAAACCAGTGAAATCAGCACATGGGTTTTATACATAAAACTTTATCAGACGGTCTGGCATTGGGCTTGAATTGCTATGAGAGGGACTTTGCTCAGTTCTCAGCTGCCTCTACAGCAGAGCTGCAATTCAAATAATGAATTCACCCTGTTTTGGAGCTAATTAGTGCAGTGAAGGACATTCCCAAAGTGCAAACCATTAAGGTTGGATTTGGAAGGGGAGCACCTGGCCAGCTCCCTGCCGTGTTATGTGGAACAGGGATTGCAATTGCAGGGTGTCATTCCTAATTTTTGGCTGGGAATTCCCATGGAATGATTCATTAGGGCTGCTGTTAGTCTTGAAGTTTTCAGTTAAAAAATCATTCTTGTGGTACAAAATCCCAAGCCATGGATTGATTTGGAATAAACATAGGCAAATCCTTGGAGGAGAAAAGTCACAGTGAGATCAGTCAGAAAGCTGTTCTTTGCCACTGATTTCTGTATAAATACACTTGCCTGCATGTACTGACTGTGTTAAATGCTATAAATATGGAGATATTTACATTTCATATGAGTTCCATGCCCTTTTGCATGACCAAAGACAGCCAAGTGCTGCCAACAGCCTGACTGCTGTCAAACTGGTTTAGGCATCACGCAGCCAGAAAGAGATTCTTGGGGAAATACTTAAAGGAGCATTTTAATGATGGCTGAGGAAAGCTCCACATGGAATTGAAATGGTTTGACAAGCAGCTAATGCAGTCAGATTGTTCTAATGGCAATGCCTGACCTACATTTCATGGGTTATTGAAGATGAAAATTAAGAGCGTGGTTTGTCTCAGAAGGGGATATTGGGTAAAAACAAACAAACAAGCAAAAACCCACCCCAAAATTCCAAAGAAACCAAAGAAACCAAACTGCCAAAATGAAAAATAAATCTGCTGCACAGTTTAAACCAGACTATTTTATCTTTATATATCTATATTTGGCCAAAATTGTAAACCATAATCTTATGGTCAATAAAAAGATTGAATCCTTCCTTCCTTGTTTCCTTCCTTCCTTCCTTCCTTGTTTTCTTCCTTGTTTCATGCTCTTCTTCTCTCTCAACCAAATTCCAGGAGGGTAATTTCTTACATAACTCAGTTTAGATTTGAAAGCTGTAGCAGTGGGAGGAGGGGAAGGGCCCCATTCTGAATGTTTATAGGAATAAAACCAGCTATATTGTTTATGAAGAGATATTTCAATGATTTATTTCTTGAAGATGTCTGCCTTCCAGTGTTTAGAATGAGATAATCTGAGTTCATCTTGGTTTTCCTGAGCTCCCTCAGTAGCGTCTGGGAAGTTCAGTGCTGAAGTGTTTACACTTCTGGTTTGTAAACCTAAGCAGAAAACACAGAAAGAAACCTTTGAAGCCTTTACCAGGCCCTGTAAAGCCCAAAACAGAGCCTTTTTTCACTCCTGTTGAAAATAAAAAAGCTGAGAACATCGAAAGCCAAGAACGACATTTCCTAAACAAGCTTTCAAAAGCGAACATTGAAAATCGCGACTTTTTTTTAAACTTACGCAGCCAAAACTCTTAATCCAGCGAACAGAAATAAAAATACTGATTGTTAACACCCCCCTAAACTTCCAGGACAGCCTCGGGGGCAACAGCAAGACTGCCATGGTGGCCACGGTGAGCCCGGCGGCCGACAACTACGACGAGACGCTGTCGACCCTGCGCTACGCGGACAGGGCCAAGAACATCGTCAACCACGCCGTGGTCAACGAGGACCCCAACGCCCGCATCATCCGCGAGCTCCGCGAGGAGGTGGAGAAGCTGCGGGAGCAGCTCACCAAGGCCGAGGTACAGACTGGGTGGGAGACTTGTAAAACTCTCCCTGAGCTCAGTTCTACAGAAGAATTCCGTAATGGAGGCGTTCAGGGGATGCTTCCATCTCACTTGGTATCATTTTTTAATGTTTTTCTATGTGTCCATCTTGAAATCACGAGTGTTTATTGGGATGCTGAACACCTTGTTGAATGTTCTTGATTTTATTCTGTGATGCAGAGGACATGGAGACATGGATATTTCCAGTTAAGAGCTCAGCCGATACATTCTAAGAATTCAACACGGCCGCATCCTGTGAGATGTGATTTCAGTTAAATAAAGTTTCCTTGCCTGTTTCCTGCTGTTAAATCTCTTAGGCAATATCTCTCTACAACTCCTTGAAGGGAAGTTGTAGCCAGTCTCTTCTCCCAGACAACCAGTGACAAGATGAGAGGACACAGCCAAGCTGCACCAGGGGAAATTTAGGCTGGACATTAGGAAAAAATTCTTCATGGAAGGAGTCATTGAGCATTGGAATGGGCTGTCCAGGGAGGTGGTGGAGTCACCACCCCTGGAGGTGTTTAATAAAAGATTGTGGCACTCAGTGCCATGGATTAGTTGATAAGGTGGTGTTCAGTCATAGGTTGGATGATCTCCAAGGTCTTTTCCAACCTTTTTTGTGATTGCTTCCTCAGTGAAGTTTCAAGAGAAGCACAGTCTGAATGTTAGATGAAGGCCAAGAATCAGTGTAATTCTGAGTTCTGTTCCCAAAGGGAGCAATGGTGATGTAACCCCTGTGGTTTGCAGTTCAGAAAAATTATGATTACAGCATTTGCATCACAAGGTATGCAGGGAATGCTGGCTGTGATACTGCAAATGACTTGTGGATTCTGGACTCTTCTCATTTGAACTGCCTGATATGCTAAACATCCACTGTGTGTTTATCAGTTTCTTTAAGGTACCTCTAGTTAAATATCATAATATTAAATATCTAAAAATTCCTCAAAAATATCAACAACAGACTTAACAGTACTCTGAGAGTTGCAAGTAGTCCCCATTTGTTTCGTTTTTTTAGCATTACTCCCAAAATAATGGCAGCTGTCCAAAGTAATGAAGTAGTGTTTCCTAAGGATGAAATAATAAATATTTCCTTTCCCAAGTATTAAAATCCCACCCTAGTTGTCATCCCAGTGGCGTTGACAAAGAGCAGGGAAAAACCAGAGCAATTTGCTGTTAAGAGGCTGCACAGTAAAGGTCAAACCCCACATTCACAGCCTTGTGCTCCTTTCACTTCATTACATTTGTTGCCCATCTAATTGTTCTTACAGAAATGGGCATAAATAACTTCCTGAAGTGAACAAAAGCACTGACTCATTATGACAGGTTACATTTTCAAAGCTCATTTCCAGATATAGGAGTTGCCAAGTTGTGGGTTTGGGGTTTTTTTACCTTTTAGTGTCAGTGTCCCTTTTCTCTCCCGAACAGCCAGAAGAGAACTTGACAATTGACTTTCATCTCACAGAGTATAGAATTGTCCTCTTTTCTCCTTTTCTTTTATAATCCATGCATTTTGATTTTTTTTTGTTGGAATTAACACAATATTTTAATTTGTCTATGCCAAGGCCACCAGCTTGTCCCTCCTGGGAATTCACCTACTTCCACCAGAGAAGCAGCCTGTAGGTCTGGCATCAGGCTGGGCCCATTTTCTTTGGGTTTTATTTGGACATTGTTGGGAATAAAAAGAGTTAGCCAGTTCATTGTGCAGCTGAAATGTATGAAAATGTTCACTAATTGTCCAAAGAAATGGACAAATTAAACCTTGAGAGGATCTGGGTTTCATCATTCTACCCTGGTAGTGTCCACCCCTTTGCACCAATCATGTTTTTTCTGGCATTATGAATTTTTGTTTGGGAAAATGCCTTGGTTTCACTTCCCTTCCTGTGTGGAAATCATGGAATTGTGGAGTGGGTTTGGGTTGGAAGGGACCTTAAATCTCATCCAATCCCAGCCCCTGCCATGGGCAAGGACACCTTAAAGTATCCCAGGCTGCTCCGTGCTCCATCCAGCCTGGCCTCGGTCACTTCCAGGGATCCAGGGGCAGCCACAGCTTCTCTGGGTAACCTCTGCCAGGGCCTCCCCACCCTCACAGGGAAGAATTCCTTCCCAATATCCCATCCAATCCTGCCCTCTGGCAGTGGGAAACCATTCCCCCTTGTCTCTCCAGATCCTTGTCCCAAGTCCTTCTCCTTTTAATCCCATATTTAGGTATTTAGAGTAGAAAAAGCCCACACAGGACACACCAGCTGACAGTTCCTAGACTGTTGTGTCTTGAGGCAGAGGAAACTCCTGTCTTAAAAACAGGATTTTCCAATCCTGGCACTTGCTCCTTTTCTTGAAGGAACTGCAGGGTAATGAGGCCACTCTTTGATCTGGATTCCTGTGAGGAGTTTTGGGTTTGTGGTGAGGGAATGTCTGATGCTGGAGGATGATGCTCCTGTTGTTTAATTGGCATTGCATAAATGCCAACCAGCCAAACCCATGTTCCTCATTAGCAGTAATGAAATAATGACAGAAGGAAGTCCACAGGCTTTTTGATCAAGGTTAGTAGAGGAAGAAATGCCAGTATGGAGATGGGAGTTTAAAAATCATAGAATAATTTGAGTTGGAAGGGACTTTTTAAAGCTCTAGTTCTGCCATGGGACACCTTCCACTATCCCAGGATGCTCCAAGCCCCATCCAGCCTGGCCTTGGACACTTCCAGGGATTGGGGGATGCTGATACCCTTTCAGTTTTTAGGGTTCTGATGGGTGGCCATGGGAATATCTTCCTATTCTTAAGGCAGTCCTTGTTTGGAACATGGGTCTTGGAATATTTCACCAGACAAAATCAGAGCTGTGGCAAATTAGCAAGAAAACGGAATTTTGGTGTCCAGGAGCACATTGTAAAGCTTCATTTGATATTCACTCTGTAAAGTGCATGTTGAAATGCAGAAGTGCATAACCAGAAGAGCTGCATTTTTCCTACAGAAAAAATATTGCACACATCAGGCCATTTACAAATGAGCAATAAAAACCTTTTGGTGGCATGGCAGTTTGCTGAGATGTGAGGTGTCATTTTGAGGGTTTGACAGCTGAGGGGGCATAGCCAGAGCAGCAGAACCTTGAAAAACAAGACTGGTTTTGATATGAGTCGCTTGGGATGTAGAAAGAAGATTAGTTTGTGTGTGAGTATCTTTGTGTAAATCTGCCAGTGTCATGTAATTGGTTTCTGTTGAAGTACATAAACTCCACGTTATCATCTGTACTTGGAATTAATTAAAAGAACTTTTTGGTGGATTCTGCCTTCACGTGCAATGGGTATTTTAAAGACTCCTTCACTTACTGCTAAGTGTGCCTTGAAAAATGAGTCATGTTGCTTTTATTCCCCCATCTGCGTAGCTGCAGAGGGAAAAAAACCCACAAAGCACAACAAGCTTTTCTTGTTTCATTTGCTTTTTATTCCTGCAGGCTATGAAATCACCAGAATTAAAAGAACGATTGGAGGAATCAGAAAAGTTGATTCAGGAGATGACCGTGACCTGGGAAGAAAAATTACGAAAAACTGAGGAGATAGCTCAGGTTTGCTGCTTTCTTTCCTCCTTCCCCACCCCCATTTTTTATGAAAAATAGGTTTGTTTTCTTTGTCTGTCAGTTCATAGAGGTTGTCTGAGTCTCTCCCCACATTTATGGGTAAGTAGGTCAAGCTTGCTGCCCTTTTGAAAAGCTTCACTTAATTCCTCTGATAGATGGGTGCCTCCCAGATTACCACTCCAGTGACAATAATAAGTTGTCACTGTATGCAAATGGAGAAGTTACTTAAAAAAACAATAATAATCCATGGATCAGAGGATTACAGGGGTTTTTTATATTCTTCAGGCAGTAAAATTGTTTATGAAGAGGGAGCACTGAGAGCATTCAGTGCAAGGTTATGGACTGAGTGCCTCAGTGCACCGGGCAAAGGGCATTCAGAATGATAAAAAATAGAGCTGTTGAGGATCTCTGTGTGTTTTAATAGCTCCTGAACTGATATTTAGGGCCTCAGACCATAACTGGAGATGATAACGTTGCAAAAGTGATGCAGGTCACCACGGTTATTGCATGACACTCCTGGTTCTTCCCACACAAATGCTGATGTGTATATTTGCAGAGGGGAGCTCTGGAGGGGGAGGACTGTGGGGAGGTGATGAATAGTGTGTAATAAATAAGGGGAGAGCAGAGCCTCTGGTACAAAGCCCTCTTGTAGATGCCACAATCAGAATAGACTCTGTTGACTTTGGTTTTAAAGATCCATTGTGAGAAGTGCTGCCTGTGACTGCGAGGGCTTCCTGCCTTTCAGTGCAATTCCTCCCCGTGTATAAGGGTGGAAAAAAAAATAATAATAGTAAAAAAATCCTGCTCTTATCCTACACAATAGTTTCTAAGCATTTAAAGTGTGAGGAGGTTGAAAAAGTGAAGTAATGGGCTCAGCTCTCCAGAATAAAAATGCCTTGATGTTTGCATGTTGCTGCTTTAGCTCTCTGCTTTTCTGGCTCTAAATTCTCAGCCTGGTGGGATGTTTCAGAGCTGGGAGTTTCATGAGCCTTGAAAAAGAGATGTTTTTTCCAGAGCAGGGATAAGGCCAAGTGTTTGTGCAGCATGGGCTGTTTTAGGACTGTCTGGAAGTCAGTGGAAGCCACTCTGTCACTCCTCTCCTCACCTGAACAGGGGAGAGAAGATGTAACAGAAGGTTCCTGGGTCAAGATAAGGACAGGGAGAGATCAATCATCAGTTACTGTCATGGGCAAAACTGATTTGACTGGGGAAAATGAGTTTAATTCGTTACCAATCAGATGAGAGTAGGGTAGTGAGAAATAAAAACTCAATCTTAAAACACCTTCTTCTCCTCTTCTCCTTTTTTTCCCAGGCTCAACTTCACTCCTGATTTTCTACTTCCTACCCCGAAGTGGGCAGGGATGTAGGGAAAGGAGGCTGTGCTCTATTCTCCACGTTGTCTTTGCTGCTTTTTCATCTGTCTGTCAAATTGTCAGGGTAGACAGGTGGGATGGAGGGATATTTGTAAATCTTGAAGGAAAAGATGGTGCCTAATAGAGAGCAAGGACTGTCAAAGATGCATCAATAAGAGTTCAAAGCCTTAAACACCAGCCAAGTGAACAGGCAATTTTTCAGTGAGCATTTGCCATACTTTTAATGGTTTTTTTCAGTGCTTAAGTTAATTAACATTAGGTCTTGAGAAAAAAATTAACAGGAACTGGCTCTTTTTCTCTCAGCTAATCCTCTGAGATTCACATAGTGGGCCAAGTTCTCCTTAGGGCAACATGTTCTTTATCTCTGTAGATAATAAAGATTTTTGTGAACTTCAGAGCCTGGCACTGGTGATCGGAAGAGAGATCTTTGACATCACGCTGCAGTTTCTCCTCTGTTCTTTGTTTTCTCCCTCTCTCTCACACACACACACATGACTTTTCCTTACAAGGACATTATGTTGGGTTTGTAAGCGTGTGGGGAGACAGGGAACAGAAAATCAGGAGCAAGTTGTGCCATTTCTTTGCAAATTTCATCTTGATTAGACCTGGTAAAACTGCAGTGCTGAGCAGACAGTGATCCTGAATATTGTGACATACTCAGTTTTTAAATATAAAGCACACTAATAGATAAACATTCCAGGATTTTTCCTACATTATTTAATTTGATATTTTTTTAAAGTCTCAGCAGCACAGGGAAAGCACTATAGGTCTCTTGTATGTTTTTTTACTTACTAATTTCACCCCCTCCTGTTTCTGCTTCCCCCAGTAATCCTGTGAGGACCCTCTCATATTAATTTCTATTTTTTTTTTTTAATGCTGTTGTCGACAGTGAGTCTCACTTCAGTTTCTCTCTGATCCTGGGAACAAGCCTCATCTTTTCTATCCCAGTAGGTTTTGATTTTTTTTTTTTTTTTTTTTTTTTTTTTTTTTGGTAGAAGAATCCCTTTCTGTTCCTAAGTCAGAAGTGTTTAATGTTCCTCTTTCACTGCTCTGGTCTCACCCAAACCCTTCCCTTTGAGAGATGAACATTTTTGCACAGTAATGCTTTGTTTGGGCGTTTCTATGAAGTCTTTTGACAAGAACAAAACACCATCCAAAACGCTGCTATTCTTGTTCAGCAGGAAGTGTTCTTTGCATTACTTAAATAGCAGGTTGCCAGTTTTTTGTCATTTTGATTGCTCTGGAACAAAGGGTAGACATGGAGCTTGGCTTGGCAGGGATTTAACTTAACTTCTTGCTTTTTTAGCTGGAAAGGGAGAATAAAGGGCTCTAGAGATGGCTTTGTGGTAGCGTTTTGCTGTTCCAGTGAGGTCATGGAGAAGCTCTGCAGTGCTGCAGGAGGCTGCTCCCAGCTGCTTTCATTTCCCTCTGGGAATATGGGAATGTGTGGGACCAAAGCACGGAGCCCTTGGAGAGCAGAGGGGCGAGGACAGGAGGAATCACAGAGACCCCTGAGCAGAGCTTGGTAGAGCGGAGGCTTTTGTGCCTCACCTGTTGCAGAAGGAAGAGTTTCCTGTTCTAGAAGCATCCATCCATCGTTTTTGCCTGGTGGCTCCTGCAGATGGGAATGGATTTCCGAAGGGTTGTGCATCAATCAGATGAATTTTGATGGCTGCTCTCTTACAGGAGCGTCAGAAGCAGCTGGAGAGCCTTGGCATATCCCTGCAGTCCTCTGGAATAAAAGTTGGGGATAATAAATGCTTCCTGGTTAATCTGAATGCAGATCCAGCTCTCAATGAACTCCTGGTGTATTATTTAAAGGTAAAAATATATCTTTGTATATAATTTCTTTTTTATGTTAGAAGTGGGCCTCTAATTCAGTTGGCAGAGGTGTACTTGGAGAGTTTTATAAAACTGTATATCTAAAACCAAAGATTTTTATGAGTACAACCTTTTTATTTCAGATGTAATTCTTTGTTTAGGAAAAATTTGGGGGGTTGATGTTTTTGCTTGTTTTCGTTTTCTTTGGCGTTTTTTTAAAAGAAATTTAGACGCGCTCATTTTGAGAAATTGTCTCCTGTTCTGGGGTGAGGTGTTTTTTGTTGGTTGGAGTTTTTTTATGCAAACTTTCACAAGCTTTTACCCATGAAATTGTTTTATGTGAAGATTGGGCATATCAGCAGACAGCTTCTCTGTGTGTAGTCTAAATTCTGGCTGCTGTTTTCAGTTTATGAAATGCATTTTTAATCCTCTTTGTGCAACTTGCCAGGAGTGAAAACAACTTCTGATGTGCACTCCCTGTTTCTGATATTAACCATCAAACAGATGATGTGACTTTTGGACCCTGTGCTGAAATATTGGGGCAGTTTATTGTGGTTTTTTACAAATTGTAGATGGAGGACTCAGGAGGAGAAACAAGGTACAACAATTTTAAAGTTGCATCTTGGAGTGCAAGTTCTAAAAATCTCCCAGCAAACATCAGCATTTTGAGCTTCACATTAAATCATTCTATTCCCTTTGAAGTGGGGTAATAACTCTCAAAACAGCCACAAAATCAGCAATTAGGCTGAAAGATGGTTTGAGTTTAGTCAGTCTTAAGAAATATGTGATCCTCTGTCATATCAGCCATCGTGGCTCTGCGATATCTCAGTAAAAACACGGGAAAACACTTCTTCCATGTTGTATCTGCTAAAAAAAACCACATTAATAAAGAGAATAGAGCTGAGGTTTTGGGAGAGATTGACTCTTTCCCAGACAACTTGCACATAACAGTCCAGAGTGTGACTCAGTTCTAAATCACTGACAGATACTGGGACAGATCCCACTTCTCCCAGTGGTCACTGGGAATGAGGACAAGAGCAAGGCAAAGCCTTTGGCTCATCAGTGCCAGCAGGAAAAGTCTCAGGTGGTTCTTTTCCTTTTCTAGGGAAAACTCCTTGGGGTAGATTTTGTCTCCTTCAATTAGTCCTATTTTATTTTTTTAATGACTCAGATTTGTCTTGCTCGTGAGGAATTTTGGTGTGAAAATCCCCATGCTTTGAAATTATTATGATGAAATTACTTGCAGGTGTTTTTTCCTAAAATCCTGAGATTTAACTCTCCTGTTTTTCTGAATATTTCCCCAAGTTCACTCTGAGCTGTGTGTGCACCAGGTCCTTCATGTACCTCAACTGACCTGTCTAAACTTTTATATCCGTTCCTCAAAGATTGCTTGGAGATGCCTAAAAAAGAGATTTCTGTCCCAAAAGGGAGATCCAGCCCTGGCAGTGGTGGAGTCCCCATCCCTGGAGGGATCTAAAAGCCATGTGGATGTGGCACTTGGGGACACCTGGGGACATGGCCTTGGCAGTGCTGGGGATGGTTGGACAATCTTAAAGTGTTTTTTCCAACCTCAGCAATTTTATGTGTGGGGTGATCCTTCATCTTCCAAATCTTCCATACTTTGAGTATCCAGGAATTTCCTGAGCTGTTGCTGATCTAGGTGAAACCTCCATAATCACCATGGATCTGTCACTGTCAGCCTCTCTTAATTCCTGCCTGAAATCCTTTATTCCTTTAGCTTCTACAACATCCCAAGGCACTGAATTCCTCCATGAAAACTGAATTCCTCCATAAAAACATCTTAATTTTCATGTTTACCTGTTGCCTGTAAACATTCCTAAGTGCTCCCTGCTTGTTATTGTAAGACAAAGCACAATAAAAAGCAAAAAGAAAAATTTATTTGCTTCTCTTTTTCCCTCTAAGGGAAGTATTGAACAGCTCTGAAATTTTGGGACCAGATGACACAACACATCCAGAAGGAGAATGGCTGAATTAGACCCAGTGAACCCCTGCAATCCATCGTTAACATCTGAATTAATTTTTTCCCCAGGAGCACACGTTGATAGGCTCAGACAACTCCCAGGATATCCAGCTGTGTGGAATGGGAATTCTTCCTGAGCACTGCATCATAGACATCACCCCAGAAGGCCAGGTTATGCTGACCCCTCAAAAAAACACCAGGTGAAGGAATAAAATGCAGCCACAGCTGTTTGATAGCTGTCATTTTATCCAGTATTTTATGAGTAATGGTGCACAAAGATACTTGGGAAAGAAACTTCTCTGTCTCCTTCATAGTAAGAAAAATTCTGCTGCTTGTATGCTGCTTTTACATTTTAATTGTCACCTGTTCCTCTGGCAACTCATGTTCCATTCCAGCGAGATTTCTCTCAGGGAGGGTGTTTGTAGCCCAAATTTTCAAAGAGAAGATGAGTAAATTGCATGTGCTTTCAGCAAGTAGATACTCACTGATTTGCAGCTGTGTAGATGTGACTCCTATCAAAATTTGAATTAATTTTCTAGGAAATCTGTTGATATGCAAAGAGCTGCTGAAGCATTTGTTGCTTTATTCAATTAAGTAGCTCTACTTGAGAAGCAGCTGGCATATTCAGATTGATCACAAATTGACGTGCAGAGTCAGCATCTCCAGTAATTCATTGTTAATACACAAAATTGAAACTTTTCACATTTACCCTGATTTGTGACTGATCCTGCTCAGAGCAGATTGGCCTGGGTGAAAACCTGAAACTCCCTTCAAATTTGAGTTATCCCACAATCCTATTTTCAAACTCGATCTGACTCTGAAATAAAAGAAGTTTCTGATTATTTTAATGAGTGTCTTTAAGCTGTTCATGTAGCAAAGGTGTGTGTTGCCTTATTCAAATATTTCTATTTTGTGTCTGTGTTTCAGAGCAGTGTGCAAGTGCTCTGGTGACTTGTTTTTTTCAGGCTGCTCATTTTAAAGCTCTGATTTTACTCCCCAGACACAGCTGTAGTAATATCTGTCTAAATGTACTGAACTTCATGAGCTTAGGAGGTCAAAAAAAGCTGAATTTGAGGTGTGTGTTAAACAGCACTAGGTAGATCAGTGAATTTCTGGGAATATTTTGCCTGTTTGCAACCCATAAATCTCTTCTCCTGCCTTTACTTGTTGCAGTAATGAAAGTAATACTGGTAGGGGAAAGAATTAAGCTTTATATAAATATATTTAATTTCAATTTTTTGCCTTTTCACAGGACATTTGTAAATGGCTCTGCTGTCGTGTGTCCCATCCAGCTCCACCATGGAGACAGAATCCTGTGGGGAAACAACCATTTCTTCAGGTAACAAAAGTTATTAAAAAAAATTGCAAATTGGCACCCACTTTGTGTTGGCTTAAGGTATGAGGAAAGATGTGGATTATAATACTCATGTTGGACTGGTTTTTAATGCTAAATGTTATTACAAGGTCACTGTGCTCTCTGTCCCGTGTAGTTCCAGCCATATCTGTGACCTTCCTATATCAAACAGCATCACTGGTAGATGTTTTCTGTTCAAGACTGTACTTTGAAACCCTCTGAAATACCTCAAAAATCTGTGGATCTGAATGGTAATCTAAAATTTCATTGCTTTGTCTTATGCTGAAAAGGAGAATCGACACAAAAAAAGTGAGATGTCACTTTATTATTGCCCCTAAATTATTTGGATGTAGAATGATTAAAAAAAGTCATGATTATCTAAACTGTATTATTGGTAGTATCAGGTGCTTAATTATGAGAATGTAGAATGAATTCATTAGTTTGCCTTCTGCTCCTGTTTTTGCCCTGAGGAAAATTACACCCACAGGAGATCAATAAAATTCAAAAGGGGGAAAAAAAAATTCTGATTTGGAGGCTCTACTGAATTTTAACAATATTTGAAAGCAACCCTTGTGTTTCAGAGCTGAGCAATTAACTGCTCTCCAAAAATTTCCCTCTTATTTAAAGGCTGAATTTGCCAAAGAAGAAAAAGAAGGCAGATCATGAGGATGAGGAGCGGGACAACTCCATGAAGTGCAGTAACAGTGTGGAGCAGCTGGATATCGATGGAGACAATTCCAGTGAGGTGTCCAGTGAGATTAACTTCAGCTATGAATATGCCCAGATGGAAGTCACCATGAAGGCTCTTGGTAGTAACGGTAAGGAGCCACAAAAGTTATTGGGAATGTGTACAAAACACGAGGATAACCACGGACTTTTTCCCTTATAACTTCATTTTGGAGAATTTTTTCTCGTCAGTGACTCATCACAGTCATTTTTGTGCTTGAGGAAGGAAAAATAACCACGGCAGACTGTTGGGTTTGGCAGTTCTTGCTGAGGGGAAGGCCAGAAGTGGAATGCTGGTGGAACTGCAGTCTCAAATCAAAGTGTTTTCACTTGGCTGTTTATTTTTCTTGTGTTATGTCTCACTCAGGCATTAACTGCAGTGATTTCTGTCTCTGAAACCATGTTTTTGAGTTTTTGTGGTCTTATGTAGCTGTCCCAGAATGACATTTTGGGAAGCAGGAGGACTTTTTTTTTCTGCTTTTTTTCAGCTTGGGCTTTCCCTTTTTTAAATTCTCTTAAATCATCTGCCCTGTAAACATTTGTTTTGCTTCAGAATTGAGCAGCACTTTTAAAATACACACCGCAACAAAACCCAGAGTCTTCCTCTTTTTACCTGTGCTCATGCCACGCATCCAGGACGCTGCTTGGGACGAATCTCACCGTAGCACTTCCTTTATTTTCAACTTCTGCCTAGATCCAATGCAGTCAATCCTGCAAAGCCTGGAGCAGCAGCACGAGGAGGAGAAGAGGTCAGCTCTGGAGAGGCAGAGGCTGATGTACGAGCACGAGCTGGAGCAGCTGCGGCGGCGCCTCTCGCCCGAGAAGCAGCATTTCCGCAGCATGGACAGGTTCTCCTTCCACTCCCCCAGCGCCCAGCAGCGCCTCAGGCAGTGGGCAGAGGAGAGGTGGGTGACCTCACTGTGACCCTCAGGGGGGTTCAGTCAAATTTCTGCAGCGATTTTGGCAAGGTTTTAGTTGTGCTGCGGTTGCAATGGGTTTCCGTGAGGTCTTGTGGCGAGAACATGACCAAAATGTTTATCAAAGAATCACAGAATGATAGAACAGGTTGGGTTGGAAGGGACCTCAAAGACCATCCAATTCCACCTCTGCCATGGGAAGGACACTTTCCACTCTGCCAGGTTGCTCCAAGCCCCATCCAGCCTGGCCTTGAACACCTCCACAATAACTAGACCTAAAATGGTAGAAAATATGAGAAATAATGAGTTCTTGTTTTGTTATTAAGGAGAAGCTTTATCCAGATCAGCAGCAAATTTAACTAAAGATGGGGTGATTGGATGAAATTTTGAGGGTCCTGTGTGAATTTGTTCTTTCATGGGTCATGCATGACTCAGCTGCTGGGAGGTTGTTTTTCCTCTTGACTCAGATCCAGCTGTCTGACCTGGGCAGGTTCTGGCAACCAGAAGAGTGCAGATTTTAAAAAAGGGAGTAAGAGAGTGATACAAAGAATTTTAATCCAGATCACTGTAAAAACCATTTAAATAACCACAGAGGGGTCACTGTCCACTCTGCCTCTTCCAGGATGATGGCACTGAGGTTATTTACTTCACCCCCTTAATAATCTTTTTCAGTATTGCTGCCAAAAGGAGCAGCTGCAGGAGGAAGATGAAACCTTAAATAAATGAGTGTGGTAAAGACATTGCCATGAAAAATACAAATCTAATATATATGGATAGAAAAGCAACTTTGGAGGTAAAAAATATTTCAGACAGCCTGACAAGGTGCTAGCTGTTTGCCTGGGATGTTTTGTGGCAGATTCCTGGGCTGCACAGTTGCCACTCTCTCTCACACTTGCCAGGAAAGCCAGTGAGCAAGTGGGTCATGTCTGAATAAACCTTTCTCTGTAACATGGAACATCCAAATCTGTGCAGGGAAAAGTCTGGAATGAGCCACACAGTAGCTGCCTGTTGAGCAGATGCATGGAGAAGTCTCCAAAGCCAGCAGCATCCTAATTTTCATATCACTAAATTCATACAGATAAGGGTTCTTTCCCCAGTTGAAATGTAATTTTATACACCTGATTTTTGTGTTTAAAGTGATAAAATAATTTGGTGTGAAGGGACCTGAAAGCCCTTCCAGTTCCATCCCCTGCCATGGACAAGGACACCTTCTACTGTCCCAGGCTGCTCCAAGCCCTGTCCAGCCTGGCCTTGGACACTTCCAGGGATCCAGGGGCAGCCACAGCTTCTCTGGGAAACCTCTACCAGGGCCTCCCCACCCTCACAGCCAGGAATTCCTTCCCAATATCCCATCTAACTCTGCCCTCTGGCAGTGGGAAGCCACTCCCTGTGTCCTGTCCCTCCATCCCTTGTCCCCAGTCCCTCTCCAGGTCTCCTGGAGCCCCTTCAGGCACTGGAAGGGGCTCTGAGCTCTCCCTGGAGAGTTTTTCTTCTCCAGGTGAGCACCCCCAGCTCTCTCAGTCTGGCTCCAGAGCAGAGGGGCTCCAGCCCTTGGAATGTCTCCATGGCCTCCTCTGGACTCTCTCCATGTCCTCCTGATGTTGGGAGCCCCAGACCCAAGAGTTGGGGATGTTGTGTGGGGCAGTGTCCAAACCTTTGCACAAGTTCAGGTGAAGTCCAGGCCTTGTGAACAAGAGGTTGCTCCTGGGTTTTCTGCAGGGGCTCATTTGTCCATTATTTGTAGCAGCCCCACTATAATGTCACCTGTCCCTTCCCTCTGTGATTCTCACCCAGAAGCTCTCAGTTGCCTCCTCATCCATTTGTTTTGCTTTCAGCCATAAAAAATATGACTGGAAGAGTAGTGACTATGTTCAGCTGCTGCACTCCAAATCTCAATCACAAACCTCATGTTTTTTCCTGTCTCTCCTCCCCAATCCTGTTTTTCCAGAGAAGAAATGCTGACCCACAGCCTGAGGAAGCTGCGAGAGCAGATTGTGAAAGCCAATTTGTACGTGAGAGAAGCCAATTTTATTGCAGAGGAGCTGGACAAGAGGACAGAGTACAAAGTGACCCTCCAGATCCCAGCTTCAAGCCTTAATGCCAACAGCAAGGTACAGTCACCCTGACTGAATTAAATGGTTGTTCAGTAGGTTTATCCCTCAGTGTTCAGGTTTCTTTTACTCTGACTGTAGTGGTTGAGTTAGTTTTCCACTAATGTGCATCAAATACATCTCTGCTACATCCTTATCTTTTTAATACCATAAAAATCCTATAATGTGCCTTAAAAAAGAAATGTTTGGGTGCAAGACCTTTCCCCTGGTGTTGAAGTTCCCACTTGCTGCTGTTACAGAGTGACAAAGTCTCTGCAGGTTGGGTAACATCTGTTGCAAGTGTTTACTGTCCCTTTGTGGACATTTGACTTTGCATCATCCCAGTGAGCTGCAAAGATTCTGCCATTCCCATTGTGGAGAGAGGAACTGGAGCAGAGAGGATTTGGATTATTCATTCCCAGGCATTTTAGAAATTTTGGAAAGAGGCAGCTGAACCCAGACTTCCATGTCTCAGGCTGGCTGCCTAAGCTGGTGTTATTTCTTGAAGCCAAATCAGTATTTTTTTGGTGATACACAGCCTGTCCTTAGCACAGTCGATGGATTTGATGCCAGGATTATAATTTCTGTCAGTTGTTTTAGAAGTTTTTCTTGCAGTCTTCTGGGGAAGACACATCCCGAAACAGGATGATAAACAGAGTTAAGTGTCTGCACTCGTTGAAAGTTGCAAGCAGTAGTAATTTTAGCTGGAACTCCAAGCCTGCAGGAACTTGAAGATGTTTGCAAAATACTTAAATGTTCCCATTTCTAACATTTATGCAAGGTGAAAATCCATGGAAACCAGTGCTTGTAGCTGTGATTAGACTTCCCAGTTAAAATGAACACCAATACACTGTGACAGCTGAACTCAGAGCCTGTCATGCTCAGATTTGGCTGCTCAAGCCAGAATTAAAAAAAAAAAAAGAACAGACTTTTCCCAAAGATATTCTCAAGTTTGTGTTAGTTTGAAGCTCTTTTTTCACTGTTGTGACACAAATTCCTTCTTGGCATCCCTTTAATTGTTTCACAGAGAGGTGCAATTCTCAGCGAGCCTGCAATCCAGGTGAGGAGGAAAGGGAAAGGCAAACAGATCTGGTCACTGGAAAAGCTGGAGAATCGACTGGTGGATATGAGGGACCTTTACCAGGAGTGGAAAGACTGTGAGGAAGACAATCCAGTAAGTAAAAAGCACTCCTGTAATTACATTCCTGCTACATTTTCAGGAGGATTGTTGGGTGGAGGTGGGGAGGGAATATGCAAAGAGCTGAGTTTCCCTGAGGTTTTGCTTTTCCTGGTACTGAATTGATCCTCAGCATTTCATTAACCCTTATTTTGTCACTCTGATCCCTGCTTGCATGCATATTTTGGTGAGGGAATGGAGCACACAATAGGAAGCAGCAGGTAACAACAGCAATTAATGTTCAGGAATCTGGCAAAGTTAAGGAGAACTTGCTTAGGACAGGCCTTACCCAAAGTAAAATTCATTTCCATTCTTCTTGTGATCTAATCTGGCCTCATGCTTGAGTCCCTTTTTTTTTCCACTGAGCTGGTTGTGCAACACTTTGAAAAGTGTTTCCTGGGAGGTTTGGTTTCCTGACAGGACTCTGGATTTGATTGCAGGTGATGAGAGCTTATTTCAGGAGAGCTGATCCCTTCTACGACGAGCAGGAAAACCACAGCCTTATTGGAGTAGCCAATGTTTTCCTTGAGTGCCTGTTCTATGATGTGAAGCTTCAATATGCTGTTCCAATCATCAATCAGAAGGGAGAGGTTTGTCATTCTTTATAATACATCCTTTCTCAGCTGTTTAATTACAGCCTGTGATCTTACTGCCAGGATGGAGTAGATAATTCCCAGTTTCATCTGCACAGGTTCTTTGCTAGCAGTGTGGAATTGTATAAATCCCATAATATTTTACTGGAGTTTTCAGACTGCTCTGAATCCTAGCATGGTGATTTTGAAAGGAGGAAGCTTCCTGAGCACCTTCCTGAGGGAAATAGCCCAAAAGAAGTCCTTAGGATGAGCTATAGCTCTGCTGGTTTCACTGCCTGCCATCAGGAAAATAGGTTCTTAAATATATTCTGTAAGAACAACTTCAAAGGCAGCAGAGCACACCAGGCAACATTCTCCATGCTCTGCATCAAGTGTGCACTTTGCAGACTCTCCAGAGGCTGGTTTGGATGTGAAATTGTTCCCTGAGTCACCCCAGAGACTGATTTCTTCATGGTTTTTGCAACAAAGGCTTTTTGATTCTTGCTCTGAAGCATTCTTTAAGCGGTGCAACAAATGCAGAGTGCAGGAGCAGTGCAAACAGGAATAAAATGTTGGCTGCTTAGACTGGGAGAGGGTGAACCTGTCACTGTTCCCTGGCACACAAATAATTCTGACTCCTGTCCTGCCAGGTTTCAGGTCGTCTCCACGTTGAGGTCGTTCGAGTGAGCGGGGAAATCGATGACAGGCTGGTGGGAGGTGAGGACAGTCCTGACTACTCAAATGAAAATGACATCCAGGAGAGAAAACTTGTCTGCAGGGTGAGTTCCAGATGTATCCCAACCTCTGAGCAGCCTTTTCTCCTCTCATCCTGAGTCAGAAAGAAATCCTTGGCTTCTGGATGTTAGGTGTCTCTTTGTTTCTTTGTTTGTCCTCATTTTGTTTCTGGAATGGCTGAAGTAACACAAGATCATTAGTTGGGGTTTGTTCCTTTCATTAATTGCGTTTATATGCCAAAGGCTCACTCCAGAAAGTTTCTTGGAATCCAGGGAAGATCTGTGTATGAGGATTTGGCACTGCAATATCCAATTCAAGAAGAGTCACAGAATCTGATAAACTCCCATCATTCTAGGAATAATTACTTCTTAATGTTTCTTCTTCTCTCAATACTACTTTCTCTAAATATTAAATATTTTGTAAAATAGGTACACTTTTGTTTATTACTGTTAGCAATAAAAAGAACATTAATAGGAAGTATTCACCTGCAGTTCTGTGTTATAGTAAAACTACAAGCTACAGGT
>VWYP01033289.1:0-39167 GCA_013400435.1 Pycnonotus jocosus
TGAAAGAAACAATGGAGAAAATCATAAGAATTCCATAAGAATTAAAAATTAAAAGGGGGGGGTTATACATTAAAGGGGAATCTTAGATATTAAGCACTCTGGGAAGTCTGTATCTCTCAAGTACCTCAGCCAATGGGGAAAGAGAGAGGGAAATGTGGCTGGGAAATTAGGATAAATAGGAGGTTGCATTCTCCAAAAATTTGAGAGACTCCAGGGGAAATGCCCCATGGCCTCTCCCTTTATTCAAACAAAGTAAAAGGACTCCTTTCGTCTCTTTTTTGGACATAAACCTCTGGCATTTGTGGATTAATTTTCCTAACACCATTAATGGTATCAAATGCTTAATAGTTGCTGTGGAACTGCCTTGCATAAGTAGGAATTCAACATCTAACTGTAGCTGTGCATCTGACCCTATGAAATTGGCCCTGCCAGACCCTGCGGTGTCCCTGGAGCCTCTGCTATGCAAGGGCTGCTATGGGGAGAGCACCACTTGGGATGGGAACAGAGCATCCTGTCCTTGTGGTGGAAGGGAGTTGCTGCACACAGGATACTCTGGTGTGGGCTGCTGCCATCCTGGACCAAAGGTTATTACTCAGGTCTTCATTCCCTGACTTTCCCACTAATGTTTCTTTCCTATTTCTGTGGGTTTGTGTGCGTGGTTGCCTGTGGTCCAGAAGGTCTATTATCTTCCCATCCTGACATCTTGATAGGCAGTAGAACGAGTGGGACATAGCACTAAGAGGTCATCAGCATTCAAATAGGTTAGGAGCTCACTTGGGGGTTTTGCATGACAGTGTTTTCCCAACTTCTTGTCAGAAACAAGTGTTGATAAGCCCGAGGGCTGTCACCAGAGGTGAAACTGCAAACATGACATCAAACCTTCGTGGTGCTTGGGGGCAAGGAGAAGCTCACCTTGCACATTTGCTCACCTGCAGGAATGGGAGATCATGAAATGCTGCCCAGAAAATACAAAGTGTGCTGTGGAGAGCTGGCAATTTGCTTCCTGCACCTCTCCTCTGCCGTCCAGGGCAATCTCACAGTCTGAGAATTTCCTTTTCTTGTGTATAATATGCCAAATGAGCATCTCTCTCCTGTCCTACACTGAGCTTGTTGGTCTCTAATTTTCAGTGTACACTAAAATGTTTGTGGACTACTGTGTGTATGTGTGTGTCTGTAGAAGATTGTTAGTGCCTGCTGAGATTTGTGGCTATATGTGCTTGTTAGGAATTTCATCATTTCACCCAGAATTTCCTTATGTGTAAAATGGAGATAATAACAGGCAATTACCTATTTGGCAGGGCTGCTCTGAGGACAAATTAACCAATGCTTGTGTGGGTGTTTACAGATGAAAAGCATGATATTAGGACTAAATATAATGATTGAATATTACAGAAGAGAGTTTCTATTTACTGTGGTGATTGAATATGATTTGAAAGCACTCTGTAGGTGTTTATTTCTTGTGCAATACTGAGTATTTGTGGAAGGTGGAAAACTGGTGGAGCCAAGTTTGGGGTATGTGTCAAAGAAATGGTTAAAGTTCTTCTTTGACCTGAGAGCTGACTGACTTTCTTCTCTCAACTAAATCTAATGCTGAAAAGGGGACAAAAGAAAAGAGGAATGAAAATGTGGGCAAGCTAGAGAGGAAGGGAATGGAAATGAAATCCAATTGAAGATCATGATTTCAAAGAACAAAAATGTAAAAAAATGAAAGGGAGAATAAAAGCTAGAGGAAACGAGGACAGAGGAAAGGAAAGAAACCTCAGGGATTCATGGGTATTACATTTTCTCAGTACATGGAATTATGAGAAAGTAAACACCAATTTAAAAGAATCATCAGAAACAATAGATGAAAAGCATATACAAGGAAAGAAATTCCATGAAATGGGAAGGAAGCAAGAGATGTGCTTAATTATTTTTTGTTTTCATTTTGTTAAGTGTAATGACATAATTCTTTTATTTCCCATGGGTTTTTGAGAGACACTTCTTTCCAAATCTAGAAGATGGTGCTAAGTATTTCAGATGCTTTTTGCATGTGTTCCATGCAGGCTGTTAAGATTAAGGTGTGGATGCATTTGTCAGCCTGAGAATGGCCCTGTCTGGTTTCATTTGGCTTTCATGCTTTCTCTGGAGAATTAATGGAACAAGTTCATTTCCATCTACTCCAGTGAAGCTGCACTGCGAGTGAATCAGAGCCACTCTCACTGCTAAATGTAGCTGTTGCCCTAGGAACCCCTGATCCAAAGTGTTTTTCAGGTTAAACCTGGAATATTTTGTGATTAAACCAAAATAATCAGACAAAAGCTTAACTGTTATGAGCATTCTGAGTATGGTATGTTGGTGTGCAAGCTGCCCAGAGGATTGGCAAGGGGAGGTGAACCACGAGAAGAGCCAGTTGTAAATAACCAATACACACAGAGTTCAGAGAGCAGACTTTGTAAATTGTCCCAGGCTGCAATGAAAATCACTGGCAAACATCCTTGCAAGGTCCTGTGGCCTGTTTGCATTTGCTCCCTCTGGTTGATCCTCTCATCCACACCCTCCCTACTTCAACATCTCTCCAAATCCAGGATGGCTTCAGTTCTTCACCTTGTTTCACATCTCTTCCTTGCACCCCAAAACTTATTTTGGGCTGAATCACTCTTAACTCAACTCATTGGCCTAAATTGATCTTTTGTGTAATTCAACTGACTAAAATTGACATAAATTGAGTTACATCAGAGCTGAAATTAACACAGTCTGACTAAAATAGCACCTGCCTTTTCTACCAAACCAATGGCAGAACCATTGGTTCTACCCCCCACCATTGGTTCTCTTTCCCACCTCCACTCACATACCATGATTTTTACATTTCTTTCTCCTCATTACTCTTCCACTTGTTCCACTGCCATGAGCAAACTGTGCTCTCAGTGGTCAGTATTGCCTTCTCTGCTCCAGCATCCTGTTCTCCTTCATACCATAGCACAGGCTGTTGGTCTCTGTTAAGAACAAAGCCATGCCTGTGTCCAAGCCCATGCAACAGCTTTGCATCTTCTATTGGATTTTCCTGTACTTCACCACAGAGATGCACCATCTGAGTTCAGAGCCTATTTGCACTGGGCACTTCCTGTACCTGTAAAAATTATAATCTTACTCAAAGAATTTGCAAGTCAGAGTGCCATGATGTACAAACAGGAGGAGGGAAGTTAGATGAAGGTGAACTTACTTGCCAAAGGTAGCCTAGCAGGACAATAGCAGAGTAGTGGGTGTCACACTCAAAGCCTCTCTTCTTTTTCCATTACTTCCTTTAAGCCAGCATGGCATTTCTCATCACCTCTTTCAACCCTTGTCTTTGGGCCTTCACCCTCATATGGTGGTAAAACATCTCCTTTGCTTGCTTTCTCATCCCCTCTGGCTTTCTGACTTCCTTCATCTTGCCCTTGGAGCCTGCTCATGTTGGCTAAGTGTTCTTCCCTCCTCTTGAAAAATCTGTGTGTTTGCAGCCAAAGCTAAACTATGGCTTCTCTGGTTGAGCCATACTTTATGTCTGGCAGCAAGCTCTACCCTTTGCATCTTTGGGTATCTCTTTGGGGCAAGGATTTATTCCATAATTGGTCTAACTTAATTATTTTCATGGCATATGTATCTGCAGTGTTATGCAAACTGTAAAAGCTCCTAGATCTAAAGGTCACCACATGTTTACCTTCCAAACACAGACGAGCTCAGAACAAAAGGATATGGCAGGCTCATGAGAGAATGAAGGCAGGGAATCACCCTGATCTAACCAATTTTCCAAGGCAGTGTTCACAAAAGTAGGTCACCTAGTGCTACAGACAAACAACCCAATCCAATCTCACTGGCTTCCAGATGAGTGAATTAATTCCCCAGCACTGCTGTATAGTTCCATAGCAGTGGAGAGCAGCATGTCCTGGACACCCAGAGCAGGATGTTTCTCATCCTAAGTGTCAGGCTGAGTCTCCCCTGCTGGGATTTACACATGGATCTTCTCGTTCCACAGTGTCAGGTGCCAGCCTTAGCTTCCTGGAGGTGGTGGACAGAAGCTGGGATGTTGTACAGGCTGCTGTGGTAGATTTGTCCCCAAGCTCAAAAGAACCTTGCTGCAGTTAATGGCCTTCAGAAGCTGGAAAGCCACTGTGCTACATGGTGACCAAGTCCACCAGTACGTTCCACACATGGCTTGTCACAATACTACCCCAGGCACTGGCATGAGTGATAGCTGAGCTGTGATTTGCTTTTCACATTGCTCTGAAGTGTTGAAAGAAGATCACAAGGTGATTACCTTATCTGAGCTCATGAAGTGACCCCTCTACATTCTATATGCAACTTCTAGGAAGACTAGGGATAAATTAAATGCTTGTGAGATAGGCAAAATGCTAAGCCATTATAAACAATCCTTCCCAAGATGATCTGCTGTCTAATAGCATTTACTGTGACTTAGGTCAATTGTCAGCATGAGGAGAAAAAATAGATCCAATCATTGCTTCATCTATTAATTGACAGCCTCAACTAAGTGGAATTAGAGCCATTAAGACTGGACTCTCATTCTGCTTGTCAGAGCAGAGATGCTCTGGTAAGGATGGGGATCTGCCATAGGCTGCACTCTTCCTTAGGGGATGCAGCTGCTTCTCAGGTAGAAGAATATAAATACAGGAGAGTGGGAAGAAGGTGTGGGGGTCTGGCAAGCAGAAACAAATCAAGCTAGCCATACTGGAAGAGTAAAAGGAAAAATGCCCAGGGTCACTTTCAAGGGAAGAATTTTAAAAGATCCTCCTATGTATGACAGGGCAAATAGAAAACATGAGGTGAGTAGGATAAGCTAAACACAAGGGGAGAAATAAGGATTCTTCATCAGAAGAAGAAGAGGGAAAAGGAAAATGGATAAACTGAGAGCTGTGGCTTATTTCTGCTGCAGCTTCTCCTCCCCCTTCCTTCTTCCTGTGTGCTTTGCATGAGAGCGCAGCACAGTAAACTGCCACAAGCTCAAAATAAAGAGTACTGGGGGACATTCTGTCTGAAAAAATGCCCCTCTGCTGAAAAAAATCTCTTAAATATGATGATCAAAATGTTCAGGTATTAACAGATGATAATGGTTTATGAATCTGGATTAGCTCAGAATCCATATGATTATTTTTAAACCTCTAAGACTGAAAGCTATAAACCTTCCTAAGAGAAATGCCGTTGAAATGGAATGAGCATCAAAATCTTGATTAATTGAGTTGCAAAAGAAATGGATCTAAAAACAGGCACTGGAGGAACATGAGTGCATTATGCATTTGGGTTTTACTTTTGGAAGAATTCAAAATCAGATCTTTGTGTCTCTTCCCCACCTCCAACGCTGATCCAAAACTATAATATTCTAAGCCTGAATTCAGGTGTCCATAGACCCAGGGAGGGATTGTCCAGGTCACTGTTCCTGTGACATTATCTCAAGACCAGGACCATCATCATGCCTCTGGTCAGTCGGCTGAGAAGTTCTTCCCAATTAAAGTCCAAGAAGTAATATCTCTGGTATAAAAGGTGGTCTGCTGGTTTCCCTGTGTGTGGCTTTGGGGAGTGCCCAGGGTGTGTCCCTGCTTGGAGGGATGCTATGGCCTGGGACAAATGCTGCTGTGTAATGTCTCAGTCAAACCACATGGTGGTTTGGCTGCACAAAGAGCAGCTGGAACAGAGGCAGCTGGAACGTCACTGGCTCTTTTTCTATGACCTTAGTTCAGCATTTATAAAGAAAAAAAAATTAAACAGCAAGTTTTGAACATGAATTCCTGTGAAGTTTTGCTTTCACACCTCCAACATGTCTGTCTGGAAATGGCCTTTCCAGAGGGAGGTTTGGTGGGCTCCTTTCATTTGCTTTCTCTGACTCACGAGAGTCACCTGCACACACTTGGTCTGTCTGCTCTGTGGCACTGCTGGACAGAAACGCTGGCAAGTGAAAGGCAGGGATCTTCTGGAGTTAGTAGGGCTTCTGATAAGGTCATGAGCAGCTGATTTCTCCTTTGCATTGCTTCTTTGGATGTTTTTAAGCTAAATACACCTCTGAGTATGTATGTTGATCACTAAAGGGCATCATCAAAACCAAATCAACACACTTCTATCACATCTTAAAATCTAGCTGTAGCTTTCTTTATATTCATGATTCACAGACCAACTTGTTCCATCTCCAGTTCTAAGCCTATGCTTCAGCCTCCTGCATCTCTGCTCAGAAGGGTTCCCTTTTTCCTTCATATGCCACTCCCTTCACACAGTTTTGCATTTATTGTGGGGGCCAAACTGCCTCCTGTCTACTCATTTTTGTATTTTTAGGGCCAACTTCTAACTTGTCTCCCCTCTAGTCAAGCCTCACAGTTATATTCTTTCCCTCTCCATATAAAAAAGTGTCCTATTTTGCCATGACTTTTTTTAGCCATCCTCCAGGATGTCTAAAACTTTGTAGATACCAGAGCCTCTTCTCTGCTTCCAACTGCTTTCCTTTCCTACCAAATATGCAGCTTTTCAAATGAATTTGTTCACTCTTGAATACTTCATGTCTCTCTTGCATCCCCTCCACTAACTCCCTCTTACCCATGACTTTGATTATAACTCTGCCATAACTTTGACATGTCTCAGCAGCAGCACATAACTCCATTTCCCACTTGCTCTTGCTACACTGGCTGGAGGTCTGCTCCACAATATCTGGATAGTCTCAGATTCCCAGTCCTACTTCCTGCCAGTCTGCTACTCTTCCCTCCAGCCTCTGCCTGGGACACCCACCTCAGACTTCCTTGTCTGCTCTACTGCTCTTCTTGTCAGCTCTCACCTGAGCATTTTCTTCCCCAGAGAGCTGAGAGCAATGCACACTGACAGGTGGCCAGTACACAAATAAGTGCATGATGCTGTCTTAATCTTTCAGTGCCCCCATTCCTGGTGCTCCTTTGTCTATAAAGCACACTGTGATTTGAGTGCTACATAATTATAGCTGCAATTAAGCATCCTATTCAGAGGCTGCATTGCTGATTCCTCACTGTTTTCTTTAGCCAGAGCTTCCATTCAGGATTTGACTCATCTGCAAAGGGACTCTACAGCTGTCTTTCTTCATTTCTTCCCCCCACTCCCTGCTGGAAAAACCAAAGTAAATGCAGGTGACGTTGGTTTAGGGTTTAATTTTTTAAGCTCTTCTCTATACCAGCCCTGTGAAGTAGAGTAGTATTTCTCATTCTAAAGAATAGGAAAAGAGGTACAGCAGATGACTTGGTGAAGGTCCCTCAGGGTAGCTCAGCTGAATTACAACCAGTTTGAGTCACTCCTGTATGGGTGTTGAATGAGCAGGAGACTAGGGTCAGCACTATTTCTTACAGGAATCTGCCTAAAACTGCTGCCCTGTGAAGAAAAACACACAGAGAAAACGACTAAAGGTCTTTCTGTGAGTGCTCAGTCAGCAAATACCTCACTGCAAGACATGAGGCTGTGAACGCCATTGGTCCTTTCTGCTCTCTTCAGAGGACTCTTACCTATTTACTCTCACATGGAAACACCTGAGTGGGAGGCCAGGAGCACTTGAGAAGCACTCATTTGCACAATTCTCCAGTTCAGCAGCTAGATTTTCTGCCTGAGGCGGTGTAATGTGACAGAAAGGAAGTTTCTGAAAGCATTTTTTCATCTTCCGGATTGCATTCTGTCCCTGCTGCTGCAGAAGTGACACACACCTGCCTGCCACCACCTGCAACTCTGGGTCGCTGGAAGGTGAACAGGGAAGGCGGGAGCTTCTTCCTCTCCACCCTGAAATTACCTTGTTTTGGGCTTTTTTGCTCTGCCAGTACTTGGACATGACTAATGCACCCATTCCTGTGCTGACTTGGCAGCCCTTGCAAATGGGATTTCAGACTCTGGACAAGTGAAGTGCTTGCTGTGCACGTAGCAGTCTCCCCACAAACTCCTGAATGCTGATCCAGAGAAGAGAGTCAAGAATGTGCAATCTCTACTAAGCCTTTGTGAGTCTTGCTGTGGTGCCAGGCAGCACAGGGAAGGAGTATAGTGTTCAGTAACAACTGTGGCACAGAAGCCTATTTATTTACTCTTCTATTTCAGGACAGCAAAGCCCTATCACCCCAGACTAACCTGCAGTTGACATATTGAGAAATGGAAAACACTCTCTTGTATCCTCTGTCACACAAACAATTAGTTGTCTTTGCACAACTAATTTTTTAACCATTTGCTGCTTTTTATGGAGGAAAAAAAACCCCAAACAACAAATCAAATCAAAACAAAAAAGACAACCCCAAAATTACTATGGTTGAATCAGAGACATTTTGGTAAATTGTGTTGTTTTGTTTGGGGGGATGCCACTCCTCACAAAAAGACTTCTACTATACAGCTCTTGAACACTGCATCACAAAATTATACTTATTTTAATATCTGCCCCTGTTTTTACTCCTATTTTGCATGTAGATGGTAACTGTTCTTCAGCAAAATAAGATGTAGGTGAGGGGGAAAGCATCAGGATTTTATTCCTAAAGAGCTGAGCACTCAAAGGTTTATTACAAGAGCTTGTAGCAGTTTATGCCATTTATGCCACACAAGAAACACTGCTGGGAAACTTCAAAGAATGTATCATGAGGTGGGCTATTTAGGGACTGAAATTACATAGGAAGGACTGGCAAGAGAGATGTGTGCTCAGGACAAGCACAGTTGCAATTAATGCTAAATATAACGTGTCATATCTTTATCTAATGCACAGCCTGCACTGCCTCACAAAGGAAAGTTAAGCAATTAGGCCCAAATAACCAGATTATACTGGTGGGAGGTGTTTGAAGACAGATTTAAAACACTGTAGTAGGGTTGGGGGAGCGTTACAAGAAGAGGTAATATTTCCTAATAGGTTAATTTACATCCTTTGGAAAACATTCTGGAACCAGACCAGAAAAGTAATCAAGGCCTTAACCAGGACTTGTCCTGGGACGACGCCCAAACAGAGGTGAAAACTAAAGAAACCCAACCCTGCCTATGCACATGCATCCCCTCCAGCAAGTAATCCCCGGGAACAAAGCAAATCCAGTGAGGGCAGGATGGTGTAGTTCTGTGTGGATTTGCAGCTGCCTCGGCGCAGTACAAAATCAGCCTTCCCCCTTTCTTGTTTCTATCGAGCCAGTGCTAAGGGCAGAGAGGAAAACCTGAGCCCAAAAAATAATGAGTCTCTTTTACAGTGGAAACTGGAATTCACTCCTTGATCCCAGAGTGGCAGGGCCAAGTGCCAGTCTTTCTCCCACCCTGCCTACCAATTTTCTTCTTCTCTAGTCCTGAAGGGTTGGATTGACTCCCTGGCAGAGAGGGCAGTTTGTTGGAACTGAATCATCCGACCTTATAAAAACTCCACATCAGGAAAATACTTGGCTGGAATGTACTGATGTGAGGATGGGGAGAGCAGATGTGCTTGCTTTGGGAAGGGGTCTCTCTCAGCTTCTGCAAAGTTCCTTGCCCCTGTTTATCCTATTCAACACACAGACATTTTGTCTTCTAGTGTGAGAGATGGGTCTAAACATTTAATCACAACAAAGTGAAAATAATTTCTGCTGCCTTTATTTGGATGTGGGAAGTATTCATTTGCTTTTAAACACAAAACTATATATATATATTTGTGAACCTACCGTTGCTTTCATGTGGGAGCCTTAGGTGAACACAAAAGACTACATTGAGCAGCTACAAACAAACAGAGCATCCAGGATTAAAGAAATTTTATTTAGCCCCACATGAAATAGCAGAGCTGATGGCAACCTCTGGTACAGAAAAAAAAATACAACCAAGAAGTAATTTAGTGAGCACTGGAACTAAGAAAATCACATCTCCTCTATATTTGTATATTGTGGTTGATTTGCCATGGTGTCTAAGATGGCAAAAAATTAATTTGAAGTTCTTCCTACAAATCAGGCACTTATTAGCATTCTCAATTTTATGGAATATCTGAGATCTAATAAGGCATGAACCCACATTGTAACTTTCACTGTCAGGGACTGTGATAGAGTCTCTTTTTGCTATCAGGCCTGTTATTTTTCAAAAAAATCTGTAGGGATGTAATTACACTTCTGCCAAAATAGTTTGAAATCAGATAGTGGACTCAAAAGTTTATTAGAGACATGGACAGACAGACAGATGCAGACACCATGACCATGTAAAGTCTCATTTCCATCAGAAATAAGGCTAAAAGAACTTATATGGAAATTAATTTTTAAAGGAGACTTGATAGGCAGAGGAGTAGACCTTTGCAAAGTGTAATTTCAATACTTCTGGGACTTTCATGCTAGGAAAAGCTGTTGAAGACAGTCTGGAATACTAAAAGTATCTCCTTTACGTAAAGGAGAGGAACAGCACAGGATGAGCTGTGGTGGCTCACTGATCCTTGTTTCCTTAAACTCACACTGAGGGCAGATGATTTCTTAGAGAGGGGAAACAAAGAGCAGCTTCAGAAACCCTGTCCCCTATAATGTTTTCTTCATGTGAGCACTTAGGGCTAATCACAGATGTAAAGCACTGCAAATGCCTCTGAATATTTGCATTTCACCACTGTCTTTGACTTTATCCTTGTTTCCTTGCTCATTCCCCGCCAGCTCTGTTCCTGGGCTGCAGTGGGGAAGTGCTGCTTTTTATCCTTTGTGTATGCAATCCACATACTTCTGGGACTGAAATCTTGATCTTTGCCCCTAGCAATGATCATACACCTCGCAAAAATTGTAATTTAACATTACAGCCCTCAATCTCTCCGGTGGGATGTGTGTAGGTATTTATTCACGCTCCCAGTCAGAGACTGAAAGCAGGGCTGTTTTACTCCCAGCTCTGACACCAGCTTGCTGGGCGGCCTCTGGCACATCACTCTGTCATCTTCCACTCTGTAAGCTGGGTACCCCACACCGCCTGCTTTTCTGGAGTCGCTGAGCTGCCAGAGGATGCAGAGAGGGCTGGCTACTACCTCACTGCAAGCCACTGCCTGTGGCCACCATGGTGCTCTGCCCACCTCCCTGGCCTCAGTTGTATCCCCCTCTTCCTCATAAGCATCCTTCAGGTGGCTGCCAAGTCTGAAAAAGCAGGGCAAAAAGTGTTAAATAGACTTTTGCATTTGCACCCCAAAATACACCCAGGGCCCAGGCCTGGTTCTCCTCCAAGCAGTGCAGTCAGGACACTGGTGCCAGCCATGCCCAGGTGTCATCCCAAATGTGGGTTCTTTCACCCAGTGGGGAAGCCAATCCACACAGAGTTGAGAGACTCGATTTTATTTCATGTCTGTGCAGAGATGGCTGCAAAGTGGTAAATCCACAAAGCTAGGAAGCATACTTATACATACCTACACAACGTACACATATGCAAGCATATTTATACAATCCTATTCAGGCAACATTTGCATAATGAATCTACATCACTACCTGGTTTAGCTACTACTGCCTTCTCTTTCCCCTCTTCGGTTTAAAGGCACAGGGTATTCCAAATTCATGTGTTCAGAGGGTGAGGGTCTTCCCTAGGAGATGTGGTTTTCCCATTCCTCTGCACCAAGTTAATTCCTAGGATACAATTTCACAAAATAGTTAAAAGATTTCTAACCCACAACGCTCGAAACTGGCTTAGGCCGCCACATAACCAGTCTCTTCCTTTTACCCTGCATCGCATCCTGCTTCTCTCAGGTCAGGTTGTTCTCCTTTTCACAGAAATTGTTCTCCCCGCAATTAGTGCCCCCGTCCCCGGGGGCTACGCAGGGTCTGGGAGAGGAGCAGGGCGGCGGGGACAGCCGTCGCCCCAGGGCCAGGGGGAGCGGCCGCCCCACCCGTCGGGGCGGGCTCGGGCAGGCCAGGTGAGGCGGTCCCGGCCCTGCCTCTCCCTCCTGCCCTCGCTCTCGGCCGGCGCTGCGCTGGAGGTGCCGTCGGCATGGCGGAGTCCCAGGTGCTCCTGCTGGACGAGCTGCATGTCAACGAGAAGGTGACAGAGGCCCAGGCCCGTTTCTACTACAGCGAGGAGCAGCGCCGAGCCCTGGAGGCGCTGGTGACCCGCGGCGAGGCCGCGTACCGGGAGGCGCTGAGGAAGGAGCAGCTCCGGGATTTCCTCTCCGGCCGGGAGCTGCAGGACCTGCGGGGAGGCTGGCGGGGCTACGATGACCCCCGGGAGTGCGGCAAGGTGGCGCGGGGGCCCGGCGGCGAGACCCTCTCACTGGCTTACTGGCCCGAGTGCTCGGACACCGAGGTGCCCCCGCTGGACTTGGGCTGGACCGACAAGACCTTCTACCGTGGCATCAGCCGTGTGTCTCTCTTCACGCACCCGCGCAAGGAGGAGAGCGCGCCGCATCTGAAGGAGGTGGTGCGGGAGATGATCCAGCAGGCGCAGAAGGTACGGCCCGGCCCTCGACGGACCAGCCCTTCCCTCCCTCACCCGGGCCGAGGGTCTGGCTCGGGGCTTGGGGTGGGAGGGCGACTGCCGCCGCAGCCGGGCTGCCCCAGCTCCAAAGCAGGAGCACGCAGGCCAATCAATGGTCGTCGTCCACCAGGCAGGGCTTTGTCTGCGCCTTGTTGCCAGTCGTGTTACGCTTTGCCAAAGCTGATGCATCTGATGGGGTTAAAACTCTGCATACACCCTCTACCTCCCCTCAGCTGGGGTTCTGTACCCGTGGTTCGGGTTGTCCTGTCCCGACCTCATTCCCGGGTTCAGAGGAAGACAGGCCATGATGCTGCTACAGCCACCCATACCTGGCGTGCGCAGGTATCCCTAGTTAAAGATAGGGGAGCGTGTTCGTTTATGAGATGGTGAGGCTTTGGGTTTATTTTTTGTGGTCTCAACACGGTCCAGCCTGAACTGCAAGTAGCCAAAGTGCAGACAATATGCGGCTGCTGCTCCTCCCATTTATCTTTCCCTGGAAATGACTGGTAGTGGTGACAGGACACTTTTGGCAAGGAAGCAAACCAGACATGATGCTACAAGAGCTTGCTCTGAATAGGTGGGGGCAATTATGAGGTTTTTCATCACCCACCCCGGATGTGGGTGAAGTTCTCGGGGAAGACCACCCAGGAAAACATCCCTGTCAGAGCTGACATACCCCTTGGGTAAAGGGGAGAACAGTGTAAGAAACTTCATTCTTGCACTTAGTTTTGCAGCTTTCTGGTTTTTCTGCTTTATAATTCAGCAGTCATTTCCTCCTCCACCTGTTCGCTTCTGCCAGCATACACTATATGCACAACTTTTGCAGACTGGTTCAAACCAAATCTGCCGGGAAACAAAGAAAAGTTTACAGGGAGGCAATAATCTGGTGGGTGACCTTCTCAGCTCCCTGCTCTCAGAAATTATGCACACCCTGTAATTCTGTTCAGTGACTGGTGTGATCAGTCACTTAGAAGCAGTAAAATCGTTACACTCTGATGTAGTGCAACTTCACCTCCTCTTTGCACTGCTACAAAGGCTTCTGTAGACTGTTCAAGAACTGGGAAAGTTTGTTTCTTTCAATAGGTGTGCCTGGCACCTAGAAATAATTAATTCCTTTGTAGATTTTTATTTTTTCACTGACTGGATAAACTGTGCCCCTCCCAGCCTGAAGCTGGTTTCATGTTTAACAGCTATTTGAGTGTTTAATAGTCCTTTTCATAGATAACTATGACTATTGTGTTCAGCTGAGCTGGCCCTGGCAAAAAAAGTCTCCAGGTAGCAGCTTTTTAATCAGCAAATGAGAGTGGGGGTTTGTTGGGTTAGGTTTTTTCGGAGGGGGCGTTCTAAACAGATACTGGTAATACATGGTGCATATCTGTGGGTGGCTTATCATCAGTATTTTACAAATATATGTTAATTAAGCTACCTTGCTGCAATGAGATTAGCAAGCATTAACTTGCCAATCTTAAAATTCCTGTGAGGAGCTAGGCACACCTATGAGCCCTACAGATAAGTTTATTATCCATAGGATAGGAAGAGAAATGGGGAAAACCTCTAGCAGGGGTAGACACTCATGCTCTGACTTGCTATGCTTGAGAACGCTCCTAGGTGATCTTGACAGATCACCGGCTGTGACAGGAGTTTGAGATGGCAAACACAACAACAGGCGTTGCCCATTGGAAGTTTTGACTGCTGTTCTCAATGGTCCCCAGTCTTGGAAAGAAGCCTGAACTGACCCAGGGCCCCACAGCCTGTAGGGAACCATCCCTTCACATTGCAAAGCCGGTACTGACAATTAAAGGTTTGTCCAGGAAAGGCTGTAATTTCTGCAGTCGTTACACTCATTGCAAATGGAGGGGATGGAGAGAAAAGAAGTTTGTGCTTCTGCTATCCATTCTCTGTGTGGATGTTCTTACTTCAAATGAATGTTATTTGGCATCCTTTCTCCTAAATAGTTCACCCATACCACTGTGTATGGGAGCAGAGGGAGCATAACAGGCCTGAGTTAATGCATGAACTGTTCATGGCATTAATTATGATTTGCCTGTATATGGAGTTGTTCAGAAACAAAATGGCACAAGTTCACTGTATTTTAATTTTCAGAGGTTGTGATAACATTCCCTGCATCCTATTGGGAAGGGAGAACCAAGGCAAGACCTGAAATCCTGCCTAGTAGAAGTTACTGTGGGACTTAGTATGATATAGCTCCAGCACAGTTCACCTGTATTAGGAACTCACATGTTAATGATGAGCATAAATACAATGTCAGGTCTTTTTTTCTTTCTCTAACAAAGGGAAGCTGGTGTAAGCACTGTTGACAGAAGGAGCCTGACAGAGCAGATGTGTTGGTTGTTGTTGGCCATAAAAGCAGATACGCAGCAGAGATTCAGCAGATGAAGTGAGAGATGTTTACTATGGCATCACTTTCCCAAAAGCCATTTGTTCAAAGGCATTTTTCACAGGAAAGAGGTCTCTGAGGAGAATTATTCTCGCTTCCTTTGGGAGCTCCTGCAAGAGAGCTGCACCTCTTCCAAGCATCAGGTGAAGAAAATCGTACCGTGTGATTCAGTATTAAGCTCCATTCACACCTGTATATGCCATCCCCAGCCCAGATGGGCTTATTACTGTAATGCCCAGCACCCAGGAAATTAAAATGTAGGCAACTCTATTACCAGCATACTGTCAACATGGCAGCTCTGACCTGAGCTGATGTTATGCAGAGGGACTAAAAAACAGTAGTTTCCTCCACTGATAATCCTTAAATGTTGGGAAGAATAACTCAGGCAGAAAAATTAATTGGTACTTCTAGTGGTGTAAAAGATACACGTTTTTTCTTTCTCTCCCTTTCTGTAAGATCAGCATTAAAGTTACCCATAACCTTCTTGGTTTTGTTGTTACTCATCCTATAAGTGTTTAGGCTTGTCTCTCACGTCAGTGAAACCTTTTTTTTTTTTTCTTTTCCCCAAATGTAAAATCTATGCCTGGAAATAAGGATTAGTTTTATACCAGAAAAACAGTACATGGGGAGAGAGGGAATGATCGTTTTGCTTCCAAATCTTGAATACACTCCAGTCCCTTCCTGAGAAATATGAGGTGTTTATGTTTGAGCTCTATAAATCATTCCTTGGGAAGCCAGCCCTGAGAGCAGGCTTTTCACAGGGATTTGGGGAAGAAAAAGGAAAATAGAATTTTTGTTGTCTACACTATGCATCATGGCTGAGGATGCAGGCCCTGATTCCTCTGCACATTCATTCTTCCATTAGACACTTTAAGGTCAAGTGTTAAAGCTGTGTTTTCAGTATTTTTGTTCTATTTTCAGTGTTCTTCTTCATTTAAGTGAATTCTTACAGAGAAAATGGAAATTTCTCCTTACAGAGGAAAAACTAGGTATTTGGCTTTGGGATTCCTCAGGCTGCTAAAATAAGTTATTTTCATCCAGAAGAAGGAGAACTCTCATAGACATTTACTAAGTTCCTTCCAAAGTGCAGCAGCTAACCCAGAAAATTACAGTTTTTGGTAGTGCTTGGGCATGTACATTCTCCCTGTACTTTTGTCTCCCAATAGGCTTCTCTTCCATTATCTGGTATCAGTGCTCTCCTTTATTTTGCACCAGTGGGAGGGGCCTTCCTTTCAGTTCCTAATATTTATTCAGTTGTCTGTCTACCGTGTTCTTGTTTCCAGATTATTGCAGTGGTCATGGATGTATTTACAGACCGGGACATCTTCCGAGATATTGTTGATGCAGCATATAAGCGCTGGATCCCAGTCTATATAATCCTAGATGAGGAGAGTGTGAAGCTCTTCCTGGAAATGTGCAGATGCCTTGACCTCAGTGACTTGCAGATCCGGGTAAGATATTCAGTATTGAACCATTATCTCCTGCAGGTCAGTAGCCTTTTGCAGTTGTAATGAATCTTGGAACTTGTTTGGACTGGCAAACATATCTCTTCCTCCCTACAAGTCATACCACAGCACTTAGAGAGGGTTGATGGAAACAGAGGGATAACAGAGTGGCTTGATAATACAGAAGGAAAGAAAAAAGAAAGATTGGGATTTTTTTGCCTTTCACCCAAGAGAAGAATCTGTGTAGTTTCTTGGCTCTTGTGACCTAAAAATTCCAGTCTGGAGAGAAAATTATCAGAGAAAATTCCTATAGGTTTTCTATGTGAGGATTCAAACTAGAGTCCCAAGTAGCTCTTTGAGTTCTCTGCATGGATCCCTCTTACAGGACACATATACTCTGTGAAATCAAGACTTTCCTATCCTGATCATCCAGGAGTGAATGAGTTTGTAGTCTTCCTCTGCAGGAGAATTTAAGGGATTGAGGGCCACAGCTGCTGCCCAGTTCCATACCAGAGTGCCTTCATACAGTGCATGCAGCACAGCAGAGTAGTCAGTCTAGCTTGATTGACAGAAGCAGCCTCAGAGGGATCTCATTCCATTACATACAGACTGAAATCCTTTGTGTGTTTCTTGTTAGTATTGTACTTCCTTTTCCCCCCATCTTTTTAGTCATTGTTGCTACTACAGACTTGTTCTGAATACTGAAAAAAGTTGCTAGGTTGGAAACAACCTAGGGGATGCCAGGCTCACCCCTCTTTGTGATCTAACTCTTCTGAGCAGTGGTGGGCAAAAAGTGCTTTTTACCTGGGGGAAGGGTGGATTTTTCATAAACACTCAATTAATTGTTAAAAAAACCCCAAAACACAACCAAAACTCAAAAAGCTCTGGTGATTGTAGTCTCATATTAATCATTTTAGGAGAACCATCTTAAATCTGGGTGAAAACTACCTGCATATATCTGAACACTGCTCCTGTGAACTACCACTCTGCTCTGTTTCATCAAAAAAGACATCCAGCTGAGAAGTTTTCTCATCTTTCTCCAAAACAGTGGTGGAGATCCCTTCCCTCTGGTGTCTTTGAAAGCAAGATACAGACCTCATTATAACTTGTTTTAAGTGCCATTGGTGTTGTGTGTCCTATGCTTGTGTCTCTTTGGTACATAGCTGTGAAATCACAGCAGTAGTTCCATTTGCTCTGGTACCGGTTTCCCAGTACTTTTCTCATCATGTACAGGAATGATGTCTTCAGTACTTCAATATTTTAACTCCTGGACAGAGTGAATGAAAAGATGTCCTGGCATTTTAGAAAGAGTTGTATTGCTATTGGAGAGGTGAGTTCTTTTCAGTCAGTCTTTTCTGTCTCTAAGCAGTAAGCAGTCCCCTTCTGCTCGTCCTCTTATCCTTCTCCACAGGTATCTACACAGACTTGACACTCCTAAACCAGTGATCACAGTGAGGTGCTACAGCAGTGCCTGGGTTCTGCAGCAGTCTAGTTGTATGGCTCTCTCCAAGGAGGCGCAGTTTGAATTGATGCAATCAAAAGTATGAGAAAACTTTTCAGTGTCCCTTCTGTGATTCCCTTCTTTCATGGCAGCCCATGCTATGTTTTTCTTTAGACTTCTTCAGCTGAAAATAATACAAACTGAGTTGAAGGAAGTCCATTGAGAAGAAATTTTTATCATGTTTTGACCTTGTTGTTCACTATTCTGCAGAGCTTCAACCCAGAGATTGCTGTTCTTCAAATTTTTCCTCTCTTTTCCTGGGTATCTAATACTGGATCTTAAATTCCTCTGAAGGTTGTTACCTCTCTTTTCCAGTATGGCTTAGGTTTTTGTTAGTCTTGCTAAGGTCAATGCAGTTAATTTCTGTATACGGTTCTATGGAATGACCAGGCAGATTCTTCATGGAATGGAGAAACAAGTCATTTACCTCTCAAGGAAGATGTTCTCTTTGTATCCCACCCACAGCTGCCTTGGATGTGCCTATGCTGCTGCTTGGGTCAGCATAGCAGAAACCATCATATAGGGATTTCCCTGGCAACAGGTTTTGGATACCCAAGGAAGCTCCATCAAGGTTAAGGTTTCCCCTTGAGGACTCCCCCCAGCCCTTCCTCTTTGATGTGACATGCCAAGGGTTGAAGATCCAGATTTAAAGTAAGAAAGCAAGCTGGGCCTGCAGTCTTGTTTAGGCAAAATCATTTTGTCCTGCATTGTTTGATCACAGAGGATATTGAAATTGCTAAGTAAACTCTATCATTCACCCATTTCTTATCTACCAGTCTTTCTCCTGACATCTGCTTTGATGTCTGAGTTTCTTCTACAGATTTTTAGCAACAGGGAAAATGTTATGTCCTTTTTGAATTACCATTTTGCTTTATTCTAGAAGATTTTCACCAGTTTCCACTAGACATAGTTTGCCAGCAAAGGAATTGCATACTCTTCCTTCCTGCCTTTCTGCCAGCCTTTCCTTTGGAATGCTTGTGCAAGGTAAAAGGATGGCTTTTTTTCTCAGGAAGTTGCAGCCACATGAGATATAACTCTAAGGTTTAGAGGCAAGTTCTGATCCCGGGGGAGAGTGATGATGCACTACCATGAACTGTAGGGTCACAATGTTTATTCTGTCTTCTATCACCACCAGATACTAATTTTGTTCTGTGTTTGCTGCCCTTTTGGTCTCATTGCCCTGTTAATCCAATGCAAAGTGAGTATTTCAACAGTCCTAACAGGGAGATTTACTGTTAATACTGGGTTTTGCCCTTTGTCTATGTACAGTGATGGACATTTTCACAAAATTCATGGCTATTGTATTATTTTTGTAGAGATAGCAAGGTATCATGATCTTCTAACAGTCTCATGTGAGGGAAACTGCTGTAGGAAGATAGTACCTCACCCTACAAATAGTAAAAGTTCTTAATAAACTCCAAGCATGAAATGAAAAAACCTCTATTTTTGTCTGAAGGCCAGAGTTCATGAGAAATACATTTAAATTCAATCATCAGAATGTTCATGGGTTGTTCATAAGAGCATATCTTGTGTGTGTGAGTCATAGGGCTTCCTGAGCCTACAGGACATGGTTTGTCAGATTTCTGTTGTGTTTGACACAAGAGTGTTCTTTGGAGATCACAGTGAATCAGAGTTCTCATAGACACAAAATTCATAGCCCCTGAGAAATTCTTCGTTTTTCAGGACCTGAGGGTGGATGTTCTCACCAGTTTTTAGATAAGTGGTTCTCATGTTTCTGTTAACCCCAACCATAGTAACCGACCCTGCTGCCCAAAGACAGAGAATTCAGGCAAGCCCAGGAATGACTTACCTGCAGGAAGTTCACCTTCACATTAATTTTTACACGTAAGAAGTTTCTCTTTTCACTTCAGAAAGTCTAAAAAGCTTCTGCCTAAGAATCTTTTGGAATTTCATTTCAGTACTTTATGTTTTTCGTCATTGATTCCTACCTGAGATGAGGGAGGAGCGGAATGTGATGTGAAGCAGTGCTGTTGGTTTTTTAATGGTCTGCTAGAGTATTCTTCTAGACTACTTGTGACCTTCTGAGAATGGGAGCTTGCAAGGCTCTCTTTTTGTAAAGACACAAATAGAGAATACTCTGTAATGATCTTGGCAGGCCATATCCCAGCTAGCTGCATTCCATCCTGTTCTCCCTGAATACTTGCAAGTTACACTATTTTGTCCATAACTTTTCTAAAACTGTCCAGGGCAAACAGAGGATTTCCCAGTTCTAAGAAGGAAGGTACACATAGGATTCTCTGGTGAAAGCAGTTACAACACCTCCCTTTAGGGTCTGACTTGTGTATCTCCCCCTACTCAGCCCCAGTTTGCAAGCACTACAGCCTAGATCTATCAAGTCAGTCACAACATTACTGACTTCCTAAATTGGATCTAATTTAGCTTTCTGTGGATTCAGAATGAGGTTTAAGCGTCACAATAAAGCAAGGAAGACCAATTCCTTGCTATTTGTATTAGGATGCTGTGTCAGGCTTGACGGTTACCAGTCATATTAAGCTGTAGCCAGGGAGATATTAGTCACTGCTTTTGATGAGGAGTGGTGCAAGTTTGTGGAAAGGAAATATGGAAATTTAATGCAGACTGCATCTCCCATAACCCAGGATATGACAAAACAACCTGAAGCAGGCTTCTGGAACAATACAGATCTGGAGGTGTCACTTCTATCTGGTGAGCTAACTGGTCCTCTACTCAAAATACTTGTTACTACTGCAACTCTAGTGCCCTCTGGAAATGCCTGCAATCTCACCTCATTTATATTTGTCTTTTTTCTTTTGTTATTCTGCAGTCTTCAGTACATGAACCGAGGCTTGTTCTTCCTCTGTACAGCTTGACTTAGCAGTCTACAAATGCTCCAAGATCCTTCAAGGCAGAAAATACTATACAAATAACCTGTTAAGTGACTCGATGTTTGTATGACTTTGTGCTTGTTTTGCATTTCAAGATGTATTAATGCACTCCTGTACCTACTTTATTCAAAGAGGTTTATGTGCTCAGCTGTTCAGTTCTATTCCCTCTGCACCTTTCTAAGTGTTACATACAGCTTAGTTACTGCAGAAATTCAAGTGTGATTTCTTTCCAACAAAAGAAGGTGGTAGAACATACAAACACAATAAGATCCACACTTGTTATATGCTGGGAAACTTTCTGCTCACACAGGCTGATAATTCTTGATTCACAGGAGTACATCTCACATCAGAGCTGTTGACTGACTTCTTGTCTTATGCAGTCAGCATACCATGATTTGGAAAATCCCACATCCAGCGTTAATCAGCAGGGGAAAAAAGTTATTTCAGGTGATCAGCCAGCCAAACTCAAATGTTACTTTAACTACTGGGAAGGGTACCCTTTCTCCTACCCAACCTGCCTTCAGCATCCCACACATATGAGTCACTGCCAGGCCTTGGGCAAGTGGCTTCATCTTTTTCTGTCTTAGGCTCCTCATCTTTAAAACAGGGTAATAATACTTTCAGCAGTGTTGGGAGCATTAATTATCTAATGCCCACACAGGACTCCAGACAGGTCAAGCAACAGCTGAATGCAAAACTACTATCATCAGTTACTGTTAGTCAGAATTTTTATTTCCACTGCTGTATTCTAGTGGGGGAAATAGGAGCAGATTCAAAAGGTAGGAGTTATATTCAGAAAAACAGCTTTTGAAAGAAATCTGCATTCTTATGATCACTCATTCTTGCATGCTGATTTCTATAGCCTATCAATATTTAAGCTCTCAGTGAGGTTTATAGTAATAGGACTTAGCTCTTTGTGGGATCTGAGGCTGTGCTAGCATTAGCCAAATCCTCCTGATTCTTCTGGTCTGCAGATGGGGAAGAATGAAACAAAGGTGAATTGATTTTCCCAGAACATCATAGGGAATAGTATCAGAACTGCAATTACACCTGAGACTATCTGACTCCCAGCCCTGGATTTATGACTCTAGTTCACAGTGCCTTTTAACTTTTCACTCTTAAGGAATCCTTACATAAAGAGATGGTGAAATGAAGAAAATTGTCTAGATTTGTGTGTCAGAGTGACAAGATCATTTGCTCCAAGCTTATACTGGCATTCAATGTTTTTGGGTTTGGAGGGAGGGGAGGGGGAATGTTTCATGTTAGATACTTTTGCAGCTCAGCCTTGTGCAACCAGGAGCCACAAGCAGAGTAACACTCAGTCCAGTGTGCAAATTGGACAGTACGCACAGACACACATCTATTGTTGAAAATCATGTAATCTTAACTTTGTGTTTCCTCTGTATCTGGTAGTGCTTTGTTTTATTACTTGTAGGTTTGCTGACCGAAGGGTGTGAGATGTGAGGTTTGAGGAGAGGTATTCTTTTTTTAACTACTTCCATTCATTTTATGAAAAGATACTCCTTCCTCGTCTTCAGAAATCCTTCTTCGCTGATCTGTTCAGGACATTAGTGGAGACACTTAAATGACAGCATTGTGTTGCCAATGGCGCAAGTGAATAGCTGAAGACAGCAGGCAGGGTTTTGATGATGCTGGCCCCTTGGACAGCTATGAACTGATGGAGAGGACTGACCTATATAGACAGGGGATGACAAGTGGACTTCCAGCACTGTGCTTTCCTTTTGCAGCCCTTCTGGTGGCTGATACAAAATGAGCTGTGGTCCCAGAAATAGAGTGACATCTTTAGACTTGGAGTTGGCAATTATCTAATTTTCTGACCTATTTATTGTGACTTTTTTTTTCCCACCTCCGTGTTAGAATATCCGCATACGCTCTGTGACAGGAGTTGGGTTCTACATGCCATCAGGGAAGATCAGAGGCACACTGGCGTCCCGATTCCTGATGGTGGATGGTGAAAAGGTGGCCACTGGATCATACAGGTGGGTTACTCTTGCTTAAGGTGTTAAGGCATTTATTTAAAGAATGGTCAAGTCTTTGTTTGAGAATCTCTTTCACATGTCATCCCCCTTCTATCCCAGCTTCTGTAATCTGTGTGGCATCTGTAGAAACTGGAGTGGGACACCAGAGAAGGTGGCATAGAGCCCTTCTCAGAGAATAGAACATACCCATGCTGGCAGACTATTTCAGAGGGCTAGAGACACTGCATCAGGAACAGGTCTGCAAGGACTCCCCACCAGTCCCTGTACTCAGGTCTCTTCAGTGAGGTTTTCAGTCTGGAGACTCTTACTGTTGATGCAGTGCTGCTTTTTTAAAAGGGTAAACTGTCCTTCAGGGCTTCAGGGCCTTTTCTCCCAAATCTGGTCTACATGTCTAAAGAACAATAATGTTGTGTCATGTATCTATTGGAGCCCATTTGGGCAAGGATATAAGGGCAAATGGCATAATGCTACATATTCCCCTGTAGTGTCTTAGGTTTTGTTAGGTGAGCTGGGTCAATTATGCACCTCAAAATCTAATGTTGATTCTGTTTGCTCTTCTTAGCTTCACATGGACTTCATCTCACATTGACAGAAACATCCTGCTAGTCTTGACAGGACAGCACGTGGAGATGTTTGACATTGAGTTTCGTGAGCTCTATGCCATCTCAGAGGAAGTTAATTTATACAAGGAGCTGGGTATTGCTAACCCATTCCTCCTTGGAATTGGGAAGCCAGGCTTTCATTCCTCCACCGTATCTCGGAAGTTCATTAACCCAAAGTATGGTTTAGTAGCAGGGGCAACCCGTGGTGATATGATGCTCTGGGCTTCATGGCACAGGCACGACAATCAGGGAAACGTGGAAAAGGAGGAAACAAGTGAGTCAAAGAAACGGTTAAATCAGTTCCTGAATGACTTAGTCACATTGGAGCAAGTGTTCCCAGAAATAGATCCACCTCTGGAGAACTTGAACAAGCTGAATCGGAGCCCCCAGAAACTGTTGTCCCGGCTCCACATGGACCTGAAAAATAAATCCAAATCCAGGGAGTCTATTCGTGATATAAAGAAAGAAGATGCACAGACCAATGCAAAGCAAGGAAAACGGTTTGCCAGTGGGCTTTTCAGTCGCAAGGCCAAGCGGTCTCCAGGCTCAAGCATTGAGGCCAATTCTTTTGCAAGTGAAGGACATTCAGGAGAAGACCTTGGGAACATGAAACTGGAATATGAGAGGCTCAGCATTGGCCCAGCTAGTGTTCAGAGTACTGGAGGCAACTCAGGTAAAACCTTTTACCAGCATACTCTGCTTTCTATGTCCCTTGTTCTGGGCTTGGCTGATTGATGCAAGCATATCCACTATAGGTATTTATGAGTTGACCGTCTTATTTCCTCTGAATCAAAGTGAGTGAGATCAAAAGATAGAAGTTGTATTAAAAAATACAGGCAATTTAAGTTGAAAGCAATTTAATGGCAGTCTTACTGTAAAGTCGGTACTTCTCATGTGGATATTTCTCTTACTTTTGAACAACAAAGGGAGAGAAAGGTGAACATTGCCTTGTGTAAAACAGTGCTCAGTTCATGAAGTGCATTTCCCTAATAAACAGCAGCACTGTGTTCTCTATTGTAGTGGCTAGCAGGCCACAGACAGATTTGCAGTGTAATCACTCCTTTCCTCAGTAGAGTGAATTTACTGTGACAAATTCCTGGTGGAGAAGAGAGGAAAACATGTTTATGTTGAGATGAGGCGACAAGGAGTGGAGGAAAGGGTGGAAGTGTTTTTAATTTGCTCCTTTACTACCTTCTGAAATGGGGGAAAAGACTGTGAAAATAGAAGCTACAAAGAAGTAGATCACTAGATTTCAACTTTTCTTTCTTTGCTAATGCATGATTGATGTTTTCACTAAGTCCTTCCAAGGCTTCAATCAGTTGAAGACACAAATGATAAAGATTTCTAATAGGTTATGGGTTCATAGCTGATTCCCAAACATGTTTACATGTTTTGTGAGATTGAAGCAAATCAGGACTATTCAGCCTGGTTGTCTTCATCTCAGTGAGCTGTGTTGGGTGTCAATACATCCTGCACCGTGAGGAAAATAAACTAATTGCAAGGAGAAAATTTCCTCTCCACTTGTCTGGCCAGAGACCATTCTGTGCTCTGATGAATGCAAAATGCAGATGTAGAGAGACTGCATTCTTTTGCAGCTACCATGACGTGAAATGGAAAGACACTTTCTTGAGACCAAGAAGAAAACACGGTATTGGGACAGACAACAACAGTGATTAATTAGGTTCCTGGAAATATTTCTGGCTAAATTAAGGACAGACTCAAAAATGCCAAATGAACACAAGAGAGGAACTGTAAGAAGGCATGTTTAATTTATTTAAGACTGTAGTAGATCCATTTTAGAATCTGCATTTGGGGAGGCAGAAGTAAACCCTGGTCTAAAGAGATCCTCTCTCCAAGTAAGTCTTGAGCACAGACATTATGTGCTGGTGGGTCCCATTCCTTAAAGCCAGGAAAAGCAAAATCAGTGAGGACCTGTGGGGAAATGTATGGGCATTTCCACTCACAGGAATGGACCTGAGTGCTTGCACTACCCTCTAGTGACAGGAGAGGATTGTATCATCTCTGATTCATCAGCACTTTGCAATATCAGAGATTCCCACTGTCACCCATTTCAAAGCAGCCAGCCTGGCATTCCCACAACGTCCTGATGAAGTCAGGCCCAGCTTAAGGCACAAGAGGTTGATGTCTTTGGTTGGACAGTGGGGCACTGCACCCTGCTGGGGCATTGCACCATCTGGGCAGCAGGGATGTCTGTGTTCCTCCTAACACAGTGGGTCTGTGCCAGAGGGTCTGATGCTTGGTCTAGACCATTTCCACAAAGACATTACCATGCTATTATGTTCAGGTTTTTTTTTTATTGCCACTGTTACTTCCTGCAGACTGCTAACTCTTTCCATAAGGGGGAAGGAAGACTTGAGAACAGGTCCAGGGAAGGTGCTGAGGTCCAGCACACCAGTCTTTCCCTTGTGCTTTTTCTGACCTAATAAATCTTTCCAGTGAATCCTTGCTAGTATTTTTGGTTTATGCAAATTGAGAATGCCTGTTCATGGTGACAGTGGGCGGCTCCACAGCTTTGGAAGTATGGTGTAAGTAGACTTTGGCCATCTGTTGTCATGAAATGGTGGAGGAAGATCATGGATTGTGTGTTGCTTTTGAATTAAATCACTATTCTTGAAAGAACACTTCTCTAGTCTAATAGTCTCAAAGTGGCATGTGAACAGAGATTGTAGAGGGTATATTAGACAGATGAGGAACAGAAAAGGATTTAATAGAAAATTCTTAAACAGAGCCATGGAGTAGAGTTCCAGCCTCAGTATAAAGGTAGGAGGCACTTTGTTCTTGGGTAATTTTAGGTCTTACTTAATTTTAAAAGTTTAAGTTGTCTTTGAGCAAAGCTAGTAAAAACTGGTGCTGTAATACTCTGGGTGACAGAAGGGAGGTAAGTGAAATGAAGGAGAAGGTACTTGGTATGCAGGCAGGTTAGGATGCAATTATTCAGAGCTTCACCGTTTGAAATAGCTGCCTTTACCTTTTGTAAAGATTAAACAGCACACTTAAGCCCCATGGGCCTGCCTGTGCACACATCCTCCAAAGTCACTATTAATTCTCTGGCACCACAGAGATACATCCCACTTTGCAAATGCATGGAGAGACCAGATCCACAACCAAATAGCTCGTAGAGTAGTTGAAAGACATTATTCAAGCAGGCTAAAAGTCAGATTCTGTCTTGTAGGAGCAAAAAATGATGAAGAGAACCTGAACTGGGAAGGGAAATTATGAAAGTGTATGCTGTAATGGAGTCTGAAAATCTGATGCAGTCTTTACAGCCTAGAAAAGGATATCTATGAGTCAGAATTGGGAGTCTGGAAAACACAAGGGCTACAGATAGTAAGTAATGTCCCAAACTAAGTATCTGAATTAACATCCTCAGGTGTTGTCCTAGCACATAGCATGGAAGATGCACATTGTCTTACAAGGCTTTCTCAAACCACATCATCAAATTAACAGAACCCTTGAATTTCACTGTTGCCCGCTGAGGAACACAAGAGCAGCTCTGAACCTGACCAGAATCTTGTTAATTTTAAGCTGGTGCTGGCCAGATTGTCATCAGCAAAGACAGTGAGTTCTCTGTGCAGTTTCTGGGAAACACTGCAAAAGTCTGAAAGCTGTGTATCTTCAGAAGGTGCAGACTTTTTGGTTAGTATTCTCCCATGGAAGAAGCAAAGTGGGCATGTTCAGAAGTGTCTGCTGCCCTAAGTTGCTCCATGCATTGACTTCATTCCTTGTGAGTGGTGGTTGCAGAATACATACACTTAGTAGAAGGATTTTGTGTTTCAGTTTTGTGTGCTTCTTGCAACAAGAAATGGGATTTACGCTGGGCACTGCAATGGCATTGAAATAGCTGCTTAGTTATCACCAGCATTTTTCAGCCAAAGTGAGATCATGGAAGAGTGGTAACTGGAATTTTCAGCCTCTTTTCTAAAGACAAAGAGGGAAACGTTGTTGGGTACATACAAAGACAATGTTTGCTCTAACTGTAGTGGGATATGTAGAAAAAGGTCAGAAGATGAGTAGAAAGTGACAAGAATAAAAGGGCTGGGAGTTGAAATTAAGCAGAGAAGCACAGAAATCTTTCAAAATAAACATGAGAGTCTTGAATGTGATACATACAGGGAAGGAAAGAGGAGTGGGGTGGAGATAGAAGTAATGATAATGCTGACATGCTCTAACATGTGTCAGAGGGAGACAGGTAGAATGAAATGCCACAGGGAGGTATGGGGAGGAGGCAGTAGCACACAGAGCAGCCACAGAAGTGAGGGCAGGTTGCAGTTCAGCCTCCCAGGAGAACATCAAGAAGATGCAGTGTGGAAGAAAGTGGAGAGAAGGAGGGGGAGAAGAGAGAGCTTTTCTCTACCCCATCACCTACAGGTAAGGGCAGCATTGATCAAATACCCACAAGCAAGAGAGTGACATTAAAAGCTATTCACTTGAAGCCCGATTCAGAGGCAGTGCTTGAGTTGAATGCTCCCTAAACTTCGCTGAGACTTCTCAGTAGCATGTCACCATGACCTGTGGCAGCTTCCCCTCTTTGTTTTCACTCTGAACTGACATCTGGCTCCAAGTGCTTGGGAGATGCACATGTACCTTCCTTCTGTACAAATACATGTGCGTGGTCTGTCCGTGTTCAGAGTGATTCCAAGCCACGTGGCAGCCCCTCTCAGTCCCTGCTGCCCTGGGCTAGTCATGCAAGCTTTGCTAAGCTCAGAGCACAGGTGACCTCCCTTACTTGCAAAAGCCTCTGAACACACTTTTGTACAGTGCTTGAAACAGATATGCTGGGGCATCCAGATCAACATCTGGCTGTAATGATGGAGACCAGACAGAAGTGCAAGCATTGAAAGGTACAGTACTGTGAGCAGAATAAATTTATAGAGTAAGCAGTGAAAAAACCTAGGATTATAGAAAATGGAGGCAGCATACTCTGCCACTTTAGTGAGAGACCTTGAGGCCTTGGGATTTGTCTTGCAAAGGCAGTGGTGGAAACATTGGCACTAGAGATGTTTGAAACAAAACATTAAAAAAATCCTCTACTGAGAATATGGTGTCAAATGGATGAGATGACCTTGGGTTTTGGGGTTTTTTTTAATACCTCACTCTTTGGAAAACTTCCCACCCAAGGCACGACCAGACTATTTTTCAGTGCCAGCTGGAACCTAATGATCCCATTGAAGCTGGACTGGGTACAAGCCAAAGCCTGGAAATACTTCTCCAGTGGTTTTCTCTACAATATACTTTGTATTTGCTCTTATTTTAATGTTTCTTCATTTCACTGCAGTAGAAAAAAAGCCATGAAAGAGTGCAGAAGAATGTAGGTCTAACACAAGGTGTATAGTAAAAAATGAGAGTGAAGTATGAGTCCAAACATTATCTAGGTCTTACTTACTTGACATTAACACTATTTTAACTTCTTTTCATTCCAGGTAACCTGAATCCAAACTCCACTATGAGTGATAAAAACAAACAATCTACTTGTGTGTTATCTTGATTGGGAAGGATTGTCTGGAGAGTTAGACTGAATCACAAGCTGGAACAGTAACTTCTTGATTGATTTTGAACCTACAGCTGTATCCTCATGCAGTGATCTGTAAAGCCACTGTGGAGTGGGTCCTGATGCATCTGGCACCCCCAGCTAAAGCACATTTACTAGGTGATAAGCAGACTTTGGATAGTCAGTCCCTTAAATAAGGGTTAACGATGAATGTATTAGTCCATATGTCTATGTGCACACATATTTTGTTTATAAAAACAACTGTGATGACTGGTCTCGTGCCTAGAGAAATGTAGGAGATTCTCTGACTTGTGCTGCTACTTTGGTCTGTCTAGCTACAGACTTGGGATCACTGTGTTCATTGTTTACTCTACTGTACTGCAAAAATGTATTGATCTGACTGGCTGTAAGGCTGAATCCAAGTGGCAAATTCTGGATGAAATAGAGATGTTTACAGACAGCAGAGCAATCCTTTGTCCATAAGGAGTCTTCCTGTAGATTCCTGTTGTCACTTGCCCACACAGAAATGAGCAGTCTGGGAGAAGGGTTTAGCTAACAGTGGCCAACAGAGCAGTATCGGAACTATTTCACGTCATAATCGTAGCAGTTGAACAAAGTGATTTAGCAAGAATTTGGTAAAGAGAAAAAATGGAATGTAGGACAATGTTTAACATACACTTGAGACTGGAGAAATGCCTGATGAGAGACCTGGGTAGGATCTGGCAGCAATAACACATACTTCAGTGGCTGTTATGAAATCCTCATTGTTGTAAATTCAGCAATACTTTTACCATTCATGGAAACTGAATGATTAAGGAGCACATCTGTGAGGGTTGAAAGAGGCAGCAGAGGAGGCATGCAAGCTTTTTAAATGTCCTTTTTTTTCCCCTTAAGTTAACCTTTCCAAAATCTAAATCATGCTAAAATTGAGAGCTTTGATCCATAAGAAGCATTGTGTGCAATCAGACCTAAGGCCATCTGATCTGCCATTCCGCCTCTGAGAATAGCCTGTAACAGGTGATCACAGAAGCATAAAATACAAGGCTTGCATATACAGAGATGTTTCTCTGACACCATTCCAGCAGTCTATGGACTTTCTCATCTTTCTGGCAGTTCCTCCTGGACCTGGCCTTAATGAATGAACTTAGTCACTTTCTAAAAATCCTTTTTTACTTTTGGCCCTGAAAATGTTCTGTGGTAACAAACCCTAAATTCATTGCATGGTACAAAAAAGAAATGTTGTCAGGCTGTTTTAATGGTTTCGTTGATGATTTCCCTATAGCTACTATGAGATCTGACTCACACTTCTGTCTTCTTATTCACTATCCCTTTTCCAGTTCTACTCACTAACAGAGTGGATAAACAGATTTTTTTGGTCTCTACAGTGGGCAGATTGACATTTCACTCTGCTTATTTGCCATTTAAATCACATACCCTGCTGTCATAAGTAAATCCTCTTGTGATACATAAAAAACTAGATCCTAGTTATTAGAAGACACCTGAAAACTACCATGCATACTTGCCAAAAAAATATTTAAACATCAGAAAAACACAGGTTTCGTTTTCTTGCTTTTTGGTTAGAAGAACCATCCGGTTTTTTAGCTGCACAACAAATTTACAGTGAAGGGAACTGATGCACTCCCAACACAGAAGCAGCTGATCCAAAGACTCTTTCAGGTGCTGGGTTGCAGTAGAGGTTGTTACACTCAAACAGCTGTCTGCAGTTGATGATAAAATGCAATTGATTGATTCACTGGTTGATTAATTGCCTTTCCTTGAAGTATATTTAACTTGAATGGCAAGCAGGTCTGTTTTACTCTATATACCCTGCAGAATGTCTTGAGATGCTAAAATACCAAAAGTATTGTTCCTTACGTTAAGCATACTCATCCTCACTCCATGGGTTAAATGCCTGCTACTCTGTATGATATTCTATATTCCGGGAATGAGCTGTAGTTTTACAGCTGGGTCTGTCAGCTCATATTATGGGCAGTGTTTCATAAAATTGTTTCTGGTAATGGGGAAAAAAAGAGGTGTTGGAAATAACACCACCACTTGGATGTAGAAGTGACTTGATAGCTGAGTTGTCCTGTTGGCTTCATGTTTGTAGCTTATGTGAATAAAGCTACTCACTGTGTTTGCAGGATTGTTGAAAGTGGTTTGACCTTGCCATACTTTGTTTACTCTCCAGACATTGGGAGACTTTTTTGCTCTCTTAGTATTTATTTCACTTTGTTAGCAAAGATCAGATATAAATTTATCAGGCTGATGTTGTTCCAGTTTTGTTCTGATAAGAACAGTGTCATCTGGTGTTTCCTTGTCCTCCCAGGCTTTAAAAATATTTATTTTTTTAAATTGTGCAATAGGTTAATTAACTAATTACCACCATGTTGATATATATGGTAAGGTTTTCCAGGAAGTCCTTTATCTCCTTGTTGCTTCATCTTAGGTGAATATAAATACTCCAGGAGGCTGGTTTTACTTGCCCTTCCTTTCCTTCTGCATTTACGCATAAATGCGCTTTACTTTCTCTTTCCTATGGTGGATGTCAGAGCTCTTTTCTTTAACCTGTCAAATAACAGGATATCCTTTCCGGAAAAAGTCTTTCATCTGCTTGTCTTCTTTGTTGCCGTACCAGTTCCTGAAAGGTAATGTTCCCTTGCTTTCAAATTCTTTGCATGCAAGTCAGTCTCATGCCTTGACTCCAGGGGCTAGTAGAATTCCTTAGGCTTATCACGAACTGTTTAATTATGTAATTTGAGAGAACAAACTTGCTTTTTTGCATGATAAAAACCTGCTCCTTAAACTCAGCATGACTCTGAGGATGCACACAGTCCTGTTGATCCAGAGTGGAGGTTTCAGACTCTGGTGGAACTAGTTCTTCCCTGAAGATAAAATCTGCTGAACTTGGGCTATTTACCTACTTATGTGGCAACAGAAGTGAGTCTGGCTGAGGTGACCACATTTATTTTGACTAGTTTTTGCTAATTGTGGTTCTTCATGAGTGCTAGAAACCTGAGGCTGTGACCTGTACAATGAACCTCTCTTGCTCTCCAGATAAATTGTGGTTAATGGTGCTGGGGGTCACAGGAGCAAAGACCAGTGCTTAGGAATTGTGTTGGAAGTCTGCCAGCAGAGGTTGAAGGTACAGCAGTCTTCAAAGAAGCTGTCATTTGGTGCTTGCCCAAGATGGCTCCTCTTGTAATTGTCACCAACGTCCCAAGGGGGTGGGAAAGATGGGAATTTTTGTTCTGTTGCTACTCAAAAGAGCCAGATTAGCTCTCTTTGGCATCTGTATCCTGACCCTGTACAATCCCAAGAGGACCTCTGTCCTCTGGATCTCTTTCCCTCTTTGGCTGGTCTGTGTGGAGCACCATGGGGCCTACAGCTGTGGTCCTGGTTTTGGACAAAGTAACAAAGCTGGGGCTCATGGCTCTCTCTTTCTGGCCTGCAATGGTGAGTGGTTCAGAAAGAGCCACTTGGCTGAATGTGTGCCTTCTGTGTTTCTTTTGGTATGCATTTGTATATTTTATGTATATGTGTCAAGTTAATTATGTGGGAGACCTTTTCTGACTCAAACAAATAAACCCTTTACTACTGTGTTACATGTAGATATTGTGTTCATGGTGTCACTTGTAATTTCTCTGGTATAATTCCTGGGTTGGGGGCGTTTTTCTTGTTTATTCATCAAGAACCTGTACTGTCTGGATTAGAGACACCTGGTTTCTGTGTAACTGGTGAACTTCTTTGGTCGATGTTTGGTGGTATTTGTGAAAAGAAATGTGGGCAGCTAAATTCTCCACAAGTACAGTGTTTTGTGGCTTTGAGTACCTTAAGAGAGACTAATTCATTCCTGCTTTCTCGCTACTGGAGTAGGCTGGAGCAGCTGTCCACTTTAGTTGTTCAGGGGGGTTTTGTTGTCTTTTTTTTTTTCCTAATTTTTTTATTACTTTGCAGCTGAAATGTATCTTGCTGCAGCTATAAATGCATCTGACAAAGTGCCACCTCGGTTTTCCTTTCCATCTTTCTTATTTGTGCCCATCAGCAATGACATTTAATCTATGAAATTGAGTACCTGTGCTACATTTCAGTTTTACCTGTTACATTTAAGTAATGCACAAATTCTTGTTTCCAGACAAACACTGCAACAACAAACTCTTGTTTCCCATGCTCCCTTTGTTTGCATATACAAAAGCCTGTTTTAAAACTGCTGACTGTGTTTCAGAATAAATCCACCCTCTATTTTATTTTTGGGCATTAGGGTACATTAAAAAGTATTTGCAGTAAACAAAATCTTCATCTTTCAGTGTTTTAAATCCATGTAGCAATGGCATTTATACTGTTTAAGAAACGTCTGTCTAATCCAAGCTTGTTTCACAGGGTATCTCAGGGCTCTGTGGATCCTGAGCTACTTCCTTTTTAACAATAGGACCACCATGACTTTCTGCCTTTTCTTTTTCTGTTTTAGGGAGGTTCTCAGAGAAAGAAAGATAAGAATGTCAATCCTCTCATTTCCCTGCTACTTTAATATCACACTCTTTTTTCTTGACACTTTTGTCTGTGCTCTTGCAAAATCAGGGAGCAGTCCAGGATTGAATGACCTCTTTGTGTCTCTAGAACTTATGTCCCCTGTCCTTAGCCTGCTGAAGAAATGCGAATTTGGAAATCCTTGGTAATAAGCAAGGCTTAGGAAAAGCAGAGTCAATGACTGTAGGAACCATCTTGGAAGAGAAACTTACGGATATAGATGAAATGGTAAAGCCTTTATGCCTGTAGCAAGGCTGGCACAGGTTTACCTAACTCTTTGCACAACACGTATTTCTCATGTTTCTCACAAGTCTGGGCATGTATGCTTGGGGAATGCAATTACAGAAAACCACAGCATGACATACAGCACTCAGCAGCCAAATGTGGGCAAATTTGCAGTGCTTTTCAGCAAGATAAGGAAGTAAGAGAGTAGGTGGAAGTGTCTATACAAGAACTTAGGGGCACAGTAGCTGCTGTATACTAAACTAATCACATAATGTGTTAATATCTTTTGAGTTTTGTAGATGTTTCTAATTCTACTCCTTTCTTCCTCTTCAGCCTATCTTTCTGCAGTATCAACTTCTGCCTTTCATCTGACTTGTCAGGTTTTATTTCCTTTCTCTAAAACATTAGAAATGTCATTGATAAAACTGTAGGAATATAACAGCCCTCCTGCCTGCCTTGGGTAGAAAGCAGCAACTTCTAGATGACGGAGTGCTGAAAGTAATGGTTTTATAAACACTGGGCAATTTTTTATAGAGGCTGAAATTTCACTGGATGTGTGAAATTGCACATAACCAGCAAAACACAACCAAAAGAATTTGTGCAGAAAGCATACAGACAAAATACAACATTTGCATAATGAGGATTGTGGCTGTTACAGAGAGCTTGAAACCTAGAACATAAAAAATGAGAGCTGATTTCAATGCATTTACATCCAGTAGCACAGGGAAGGACCAGGGAGGTCAGGTTAAGGATATTTCCATTTGTGAGTATTGACCCTATTCAAGGGGGTCTTTTTACTTTATGTAAAGCAAAAGAGCTTCTGAGTTGCAATTTTCCAATGTGTAAAAAAGAAAAGTATGTTGCACCAGTGGGCTGTGGACTGATCAGCATTGTGCATGGGCTTGGGGGTGGATTTGGCACATGCCTGCTGTGTGTTGAATGAACGCCCATGTTTCTTCATCTGTTTGATTTCCCAGACTGGAGTGGCTTTTTAAGCAAGGATATTGCTCTCTGCAATCAGACCAACAGCCAATTGATTGCAGGATGCAGCACTAATATCAAGATGCTACCATGATACTTTTGTTTAAAAGTGCACAGAGCAGTACTTCCGGCCCAAGGCATAAGACATATGAGCTAAATGTACATGGGAACATGGGGTAACAGGAATAGGAATACATTTGTGAGATCTGGCTGCTGGAACACATTGGATTATGTTTCTCCTGAGCTGGCTGCAGACTCATGGCAGAATGGAGAATGGGGAAAGAAGACTGAGCACACACAAGAGCAAGCTGCTTACTCCAGAGCTGGATCCTACACCAAGCATTAGAAACAAAGGCTATGTCTTTCATACCATCAGTGTGTGTGGAATAGGAATGTCAGTTGTCTATGACAGCAGAGTTGCAGCAGCACAGGTCTGAGGTTTTACACACTTCGGATTGTGAGGAATGTAAATGTTCTAGCTAAGGGTTTACAGAGGCAGACCCTTGTGTCTGAGGTTCCCCTCAGGGTGCAAGAAAAGGTAGGTGCTGCTGCTTGGTTATAAAGGGCAGAACCCTATTTGTCCCTTCTTGCATTGTTTGGTGGATGTTGCAGTTAAGAAGCAACACAGCAGGGGCTATTTTATTATTGTTATGCTCTGGCTTTTCTGAAACTTCAGTACTAGAGGAAAGGATAAGGAACTTCCAGGTAGCTGGGATGAAATCTTTTTTGGAGGGGGTGCTTCCACAAAGAAAGATTATTTAAAAGAAAAAGGTAGTTCCTTGAGAAGTTACAATATATTTGGTGAAACTGTGAAATCTTAACATGTAGGTGCTAGACAATCTTGGGAAAAGGGCACTTCAAATGTTTAAAAAGCTGTTTAAACTTTGAAGGAGCTATTGGTTTTATTGTTGCAATATTTATGATCCTCTCTTTATAGGTCATGCAACCATTTCCTTAGTTATCCCTAATCTTCTAGCAGAAAACCTTTACCTTGGCTGACAGTCCCCTTGTGCTGAGCACTAGCACTACAGAAACAGAAAACAGCAAATCAAAACCAAGCGTGATCATCTATAGCTGCCTTGCTAAGTGCACAACACATGTGCAGAAGGATCAATTGCTCTGATTTAGCATGACCATTAGTGACATTTTGCCACTGAAAGGAAGAAAATGTCTCTGTTTAGTGTCCTGAGGTATAAAAGCAATAATCATGGACATTAGAAGTGGGAAAGGTCAATAGGTCATCTAGTCCATTGCCTCAGTACAATGCAAGGCAATTCACCAATATAACTTTTCTAGGACTTGGTAAATTATGCTACCACTTGTTTGATGTTCTCTTTCAAAGTCTAACAAATCTCATAGGAAGGAAGTTAAAAAAAACCCAAAAAACTTTTAGGAGAGCTGCAGTAGGCAGATGTTCTGACAGGCATTGCATTGAAATAATGACCCGTCTCCTAGTTTATCAAAGCACCTGCCATTGCCCTTTTATAATGAGGACACTGTAATATATTCACTTCTTTTGCTCTGTATTTATGACTGCAGCATTTCAACAAATCAAAATTTTCTGGAAGGAAAAGTTGGGAGGATCTCTACTGGTTTCTCACCCATTTCTACACCAGTTTCAAAGATGTTGATTCAGCCACAGAGCTAAAGTTATGCTTTTGCAAAGCCTTATTAATTTCCCTGCACCCAGTGGGGTTACTCTGGATTTAAACTGGAGTTACTGACAACCCAGTATGACCAACAGCTTCCTCTTTACATCCAAAGAGACAGACTTGCAAGAACAAAGAGAGACAGACAAGCACAGGCGCCAGCTACAGATGCTGCAGCCAAAATGAGGGTGTTGTTCCATCTTGTTTCAAAATCTTCCACGTAAGTAGTTCTTGGTATAAATAATTGGGAATTCACCCATGCACAGCAGTGTTGTTAACATGAGCACACCCTTGGAAGTGCTGTAGGGTGTTTGCATTGAATATTGCTGCAAAAGCAATTGCTGCAACAGAAAGTCTGGAGGAGTTGGGCTCCCTCAATAAACACAGTCTCCCTGTCTTGAACACCTCTCTAGTCTGGAACATCTTGGAAAAGAAGCTTAAATGTATATTTACCTTGTTCTTTGAGCACTAGCACTAGCACTACCCTGTGAGAGCAGGACCATAGGTTACAACAGATACCAGGCCTGGATTAGGCTCTATAAGATCCTCAGTGACATTAAGCAATCCAGCAGCAGAAATTAAGTGTGGTCTAAGCAAAGGAGGAAAATGGACTAGAACTGAGCTGCTGAGGGCCCTTGAGAGGGAACAAACACACTTTCTTTTTAGCAAGGTCTTTGAATCCAGAACTGCAGTTATAAAAGAACATTTTACTCTCTTTCAAGAAAAAGAGAAAGCTAGCCTCAATATAGTGTTGACTTTCCTCTACCAATCCAAAAGTTTCTTTAGGGCAGGACTCAGAAAAAAGCCCTGGGTTTTTCTGAAGTGAGGAGGAGAGAACCTGGTGTTTTTAGAAGGGCCATTTGTGCTTGATGAAATCCACTGGAATTTTGATCACCTTTCCTGTGAACAGCCGAGGGCTCTGTGATCTGACCCAGAATGCTGCAATCTTCCCAGAGAGAGAGGTCTCGAAAGAGACAACCCTCTAGGGGTCTTGGGCAGTCCTCTGGCCGCCGGGTAGCCTCAGCAAGCTGCAGCCTGTGGCTGCAGGTGATCAGCTCCTAGCAGTGATTTCAGCTCTGCCTTGTCAGGGTAATCCCAGGCTAACTCAGAGACAGAGAGACAGGAGAGTTGTGTGGCGGTTCCACAGGGATAGCCTTTATTGTCAAGCACCCTGTGAAGGGGGCCAGGGATGACAGCTCCCTGCTGAATTGGGCAGAAGCTGGAATATTTATGGAGAAAAGCGAGGGTGGTACCAAAGGGGAAAAACCAATGGGTTAGAAAGAATCTACATGGGTATATCAGAGCATTGTGGGAACTTGCCATGACCAGGGAGAACAGCCTCATCTAAGGGTTATCTCTCCCGTGGAGGGTTGAGATGAGGTTATCACATTCCATTCAAGGGATATCTCTCCAGGGCAGAGGCTTGGTAGGCTCATCTGCCTCCACACTTTCCTTCCTCATGCAAAAAAGAAAATAGGACTGTGGACCAAATACTGTTGTAGCTCCTGAGCAAATGCATCTTTTTTCTCCAGTGGTGCTTGTATACAATTTATGAGTGTGCCCAAAAATATTATCTCCCAGTACCAGGTGGTCCTGTAATTGTTCCCAGGTGTGGTCCTGAGGGCTTTGCCCACACAGCCCCACCTTGAACTCCCAGTAGTTGATCCTGTGGCAGCCACAGGGAAGCTGCTGGCTGATTTCCCTTGAGGAGGTGACACAGAAAGCCCTACTCACAAACCTGGGTTGACTTTGCTGCTGTTGCAGAAGCAGAGCTGGCACAGTGAGTGAGTCATGGGGTTTGCAAGTAATAAGCTTTGAGTAGTAAAGAAAAAAGAGTTTGGCTCACCCAGTGTGGCTGCTCTTTGTTCCTGAGCTGCTGGAGGCAAAATCATGGAAACAGCTCTTGCTGCCTTCCTCAGTGTTCACACCACCTCACACAAGGTGACCCTGGGCCATTTTGCTTCACAGCGCTTCCTCCTGGCACTCACACCCCACTGCTGTCGCCATCTTCCTTCTGCGTCCCCACGCAGCTCTCTCTGCAGTGTCTTGGCCAGGGTCGCCCTGCAGCTGATCAGGCAAGGAGAAGAACACAGCTCCTCAGAGCTCTGTGTGAGGGCAGAACATGCCCTCCTGCGCAAAATGCTGGCCCATGATCCAAGAAACCTCTCAAAGAGCTTCCCACTCCCTGCCACATAAGGTTCCCACATTTTTCCCACCATCACCTTCATTCTGTAACCATATTTTTCTACCAACCTCAGTTTTATGTTGCCTTTCAGCAGGTTTTTTCGTCTATCTGCCTTACTGATGATGCTCCCTTCCAGAATTATTCTCACTTTCTACCCTCGGGTCCTGCCACCATGGTCTCTGGCCCCTTTGCAAGTGTCAATGCTGTCTTTTTTGTTGTTTTGGTTTCTGTAAAAATGTAACCGTATGCTTCTCCATGAAACACCAGTTTTGGAATCTTTGGGAAGGGAGCCATGCAGGGGGAATAATACAACCACATTCCAGAGTGTATGAGAGTACAAATTGTCATACTGTATCTTTAAATTCCTAATCAAAACTGATAGTAACTTTTGTGGTTTGTAGGTTTTTTGGGTTTGTTGTTTTATTTGGGGTTTTTTTCTTTTTTTCTTTATCACCTGGGCTGCCTGGAGGAGGCACAATTTTCCATATATTAGAAAAGGAAACTTTCTTTTTCCCCCTCTTGGGGTTTAGATTTGTTTGCTATTTCTTTTTCTTCTTACTTATAGAATTTTTCCCCATATGTTGATAAGGAACTAATTATTGGATACTTATGGGTACTCGGGCAGAACAAAGGGGACCAAAAGATAACGTGGCTTTTGTCTCTCTGGGGATGTCTCAGGAGGGGGGAGGCACAACATGAGTTCTTTTGGGGGCAAACAAAAGACAGAGCTGGAGGCAGCTTTGGCCCTGCTTCGCTTTGCTCTTTGGGCACCCATCGGAGAGGACACAGACAAGCTGTTCAGTGGAAAGAACTCCATCCCAGGAAAATTTTCCACCATCTGCTCGCACGCCTGAGAATTCTGAGCTCCTCGGTCTGCCTGCCGGACCGGACCCAGCCTGGCCCTGCCCCGCCACTGTGGCT
>VWYP01033289.1:39277-85482 GCA_013400435.1 Pycnonotus jocosus
AATATTTGAGATGTATAAATTCGTGTATTTTAATCTGTGTAGTGTATAAATTCATGTATTAAGCATATCCAACTGTGATATATGCTTTGGGTAAATTCATGTATCAAAATATATTGTATGTATAACCTGAAAATCATGTTGCAAGATCTGACTTCCAAAGATTGTAAAAGGCTTCTCTGGCTGCCAAACTCATATCCATTTGTAAAGGTCTTCAGAATAATAGCAGGGCAGAACCACCATTTGCAACAGAAAAGATGTGGTGGACAGGAGATGGCCCAAGTCGTCAAGACATCAACACCTGATACCAATCAAGGAGGGAGGACCTGGAGATGGAGGGGGATTCAACATTTCAATGGACAATTCCAGGAACCTAATTCAGATGCCAAACTCCTCCAGGATATCCTTTCAGAACCAAACAGTAAAAGAAAAGGATGGCATGAATATGCCCACTGGACAGAGACACACAATGAACATGCCCCAGGGCAGAAAAACCAGTATAAAAACTAGACCCTGGAACCTGGTGTTTGTGGATGGGGAAGGTCAGCTCACTTGAGACTGTCCCCCTGCCCACCCAACACCGGTGTTGCTTGCTTTATTGTGGCTATTTCAAATTGGTTTTGGGAATCGTAAAATAAATTGCTTGATACTAACTTTGATTCTGATTCATTTATAACATACATAATAGTAAAGAGCTGTTATTTCCTATTCCCATAACCCTGCCTGAAAAGAGCCCTTTTAATTACTTTTTTTTCTCTAAATTATAATAATCTGGAGGGAGAGGATCTGAATTGTCTCGATACCTGTCTTCTAAACCAAGACACCCCCTCATGTTTTTTGCCCTGCATTCTGCACAGTCCATTGCCCCGCCCCACGGTAACTCTTCAGCCTGTCTGTTCCCTGTTCCATAGGTGCCATCCTTGTTTCCTCATCTGCTTTTCTGGCAGAGCAGTATTCTGGCTCACTGTCTGCGTCCAGCTCACCAGACCAAAGAAAGGCAGATGCTTTGCTGTTGGTATTGCTTTCAGTGCTGCTGACAAGTGCAGACAGCACTGTGCTTTTCTGCTACAGATAGTTTCACTTCCAGACTAAGGAGAAATGGCAGCCATTCTGCTTGCTTTGATCTCATTGATAATAAAGGACAACAGGAGCCCTTTTAAATATGAGGAGAAAGCTAGAGTTGAAAAATTAAACAGCATACTCAATTAATTTAGAACAACAGCTAAGCCTTGGAAAGCTGCCATCTTAAATTACTACACAGACACAACTCACAGAAAACAATAATTTAGGAAACAAAAAAATAATCCCGTGGTCTTGCTGTCCTAGTAAGAGTCTGCTCTAGGAGGACAGATAGCTTTCCCCAACATCAATATTGATCATTCCTATGTGATATTTCCCTTTTGCAAGAGCAAGGGGATATATATATCATAGCTCCTGTAGCATAGGGAAGGAACTAGCAGGAATGTGCCCTGCCCTTTTTTTCTTCAAAACCTGATTTCTCTGTTGGGATGGAGCTGGGCAACATAAATGGGTACATAAATGATGTTATAATTGCTTTCACCTACCTATACTTTAGTTTCCATTTAGATTCAGTGAAAGGGGACTCAAAACAGTTTTGCACAGGCTGCTACTGGTGTTGAGTAACATAGCCCCAACCAAGTTGGTGGAATGGTAACAATAAAAGCTAATTTAAATCTTGTCTGAAGAACTGCACTACTTCTAGCCTCAGCATAACTGCTAGCTGATAACTCCTATATGCATGCCGGATCACTTTCAGGACTAAATATAGTGGAAAAAAAAGGCAAACAGAGATTGCATAAAAGACTACAATATTTTTCAAAACATTTTCCTAATTGTCTGGGGTTTTATTTAAAAAACACCACATTAGCATTTTTTTGCTGAAAATGGCTGTATTTAAAATAGCTTCAAATAACATTAATGAAGCATTGCTTTAGTTTTGCCTCCAGGAAAGATAAAATGAAGTAGTATTATGAATTTGTACTATTTAAAACCACTGCCATCATAATAACTATTTTTTCCCTTTAGCTGCGGGCTGACAAAATTCTTCCCCCCTTTTCCTTCCAACAATATAATGTGAGCATGACAGCACAACAAATTGAAACTCCTGCTAAGCACTTTGCCCAAGACATGCACAAACTGCTCCTGTTTCTATTGCAGCTGCATGTCTTACCTGCGTATGACACATAAAAATAGGTAATGTCAAAATAAGCCTACTATATTAAGAACAGTTAGAGATGTGGAGGTGTCTGACTGGGACTTAAAGCTCAGGTCCTGAGCACCTACAGTCATTAAAGATATTTTTACGGTTTTTAGTAAAACAGGAATGTTAGCACTAATCACATGACCAACATACAAATTTAAAAATTACATCTGACATCTCCCTAATTTCCTATTGCTATTTAACTTAATTCTAGTATCCATTACTTTCTTTTTCCACAAATTGCTCTTTTGTGTTTCTTCTTTGCTGTTACGGGTGGCTTAGAAAAGAAAAAAATAATTGCTTTCAAATCTGCTCTTCTCTATTTTAAACACAATTTCTTTTTTTCCATCCTGATTTTTACAGCTCCCAGGCATATGAAGTATTACTTCCTCTCTTTTCCTTGTTCCCTGAAAGGTTCCATGAAGGATGCACAAGAATGGCTGAGAAAACTTCTCACCACTCAATTGAAGGAAATAGGAAATGCTGAATCCTTAGCAGGTGTCTCTGCTGAAAGTAATTATTAGGATGAATATTTTTAAATAAGAATAATTGGTATTTAAACAGGATCAAAATCTTTGTAAATATTTGTATTTTATTCCCCTCATATATTGATGCCATATGCCTGCTGAAACTTCAGTGAAGTCTACTAGGAAAAGGATGGATTAAAAAGCAGCTTCCAGGGGAAAGATGTAAGTAAAAAAATAACTAATCAGCCTGTGTTCATGTAAAACAAGAGAACATAAATTATTTTATTACTTTTTCTGTGAATCATCTTTTAAACAATGGCAATCTTCTTTTTCAGTGCTGCCTGCATTTTAAATGCAGATAAAGTACAGCATTGTATCACATGTTAAATGTTAGATTTCGCATGAAAACACTTAAACATAGGACATAAAGAGCATCAGCACACACTTGACTATGGCTTTCCAAAAAGTAACCTTTCTCTTAATCACTATGCAGGTAATTAGTTGGTTCCTTTCTGTGTCCACAAGACAGCTGCTGCTTAAGACATCCAAAGCAGAAAAAAGAGACAGGGTTAGCAAAGACCTTTTCTAAAAATATCAGTAGTTTTTAGTGACTGACTATCCAGAGTTCATTCAGGTACATTGATTTTAAAACATAGCAAGCCCATAAAAAATCATGTCATGGCACTTTTGGAAATAATAAACAAATGTCAAAATCCAAATATCAAAGCTGTTTCTAAATTCTTGTCCTCTCTCATTCCTGCATCCAGAATTGTCAAACTGGCAGCACTCTTCGTTTGTTTAGAGAAGTATCTTCATGCAGGCTTTTTCTAGACTGTATCCCTGTCAGATGCAGTATTTATAACAAATAAACTTAACTTTAAAAAAGAGGTGACGTATTTTCGTAACGTAAGAGTCAAAAGGCTGTGGAATTGACCCCAACTCTGAAGTCTTGTCAGTCTCTCTGGCTACAATCTGTGTGAGGTTTGATGCTTGGGATGTCTGCAGGCAGGGTCCCAGCCTGTTTCTGCAGGAGCCAAAGGGCACACTCATACTGCAGTGAGACCACTCCCCAAAGCTGTAATGTTTTTTCTCATCACTTGTCTATCAGAAAGGAAAGACTTTCACCCCAATGAAACCCAACCTTTCCCAGCACCTGGAAAGACACCACAGTGGTAGTGTAATAGTGACACCCAGTGGATGAAAAAATGCACTGTCGCTGCCCAATTTTGTCCCATTTTTGGATGAGATTGGTAGTGGGGAGATATGAAAAAACAGGAAGAACTATTTTGTTCCTAAGCATTTGGACTTTACGAGAACCATAACCTGTCTGGGAGGTGTGATTCCTTTGATTCCTTCCAAATCCACAGGTGAACCTGAGTGGGAACACCTGAGTCATCCATTATAACTTCAGACAAACCAATCAAATCTGCTTGCTTTCTACAGTCCAAATTTATTTTGTAGTGTGAAACTACAAAGACAATGTGGAATGGTTCTTTTCCTCCTCTGAAATGAAAAATATTTGGTTCCCTAGGCTTATCCAAAATAAACCATATTCCTTCACCTGCTACCTGTACACCAAAACCCTGAGCAAAGCATAGGAAGGAACACTCTCAAAAGAACATCAATAAAGGGAAAGAGAATTTAAAGAGGGAAATGATTTTATTATTTTTTTACTTATGGCAAAGACAAGGTCAGCAACTTTGACAGATCCATCTCTCCCAAAGTGTGCAACCTGTACTCTTGGTGTATTAGTGATTTCTGCTTACAACATGAAAAATACATGTGGATAGAGAGGATACAGACAGTTCCCACACATTGAATAAACAATGAGGAAGAGAAACAAAGTGCATCCAAGAGTTATATTACTAATTCATATTGATTTATACAGAGCCTTTTGTATTCCATTTTTCCATCCTGATTTTTACAGCTCCCAGGCATATGAAGTATTACTTCCTCTCTTTTCCTTGTTCCCTGAAAGGTTCCATGAAGGATGCACAAGAATGGCTGAGAAAACTTCTCACCACTCAATTGAAGGAAATAGGAAATGCTGAATCCTTAGCAGGTGTCTCTGCTGAAAGTGATTATTAGGATGAATATTTTTAAATAAGAATAATTGGTATTTAAACAGGATCAAAATCTTTGTAAATATTTGTATTTTATTCCCCTCATATATTGATGTCATATGCCTGCTGAAACTTCAGTGAAGTCTTCTAGGAAAAGGATAGATTAAAAAGCAGCTTCCAGGGAAAAGATATAAGTAAGAAAATAACCTAATCATCCTGTGTTTATATAATACAGGAAAACAGAAACAGTAACAAGTATGTGCATATCCAGTATGAAGTATTACTCATATTAATGGGGCTCTTTACCCACCAATCAATGTTAAAATCAATTACCATTACTGAATGGAGAAGCCATCAAAAGATTCACTGCTTTTTACTGACTTGTGTAGCCTGAGTTTGCAGGGATCTTGTCTGCTGTCTGTGCCACCAGCACACGTGGCTTTGCTGTCACAGTGCTGGCAGCTGTCTCTCCTGCTGGTGACTAACCTATGAAGGGCTCTGTGGCTCTTCCAAGACAAGAGCATGTTTTCACCCACCACCCACAGACCTGTTCACTAAGGTGACAGGCACACCACATCTCTAGAATTCTCTCTTCAGCTGCTCCATGGTTCTGCGGATCAGGTTATAACAGGATTTTCCCAAGGAGATCAAATGGAAACATTGCATTGGCTTGCAGCCCTGGGCGAGGTCAGGAAGTAACACTAATGGAACAGCAGCCTTCAAATACACTGGAGATTAAGGAGAATAAGAACGAGCATAGAAATTAAGTACAAGGAGAACATCTTGCTCCCAGTTTATCCTCCGCATGCTTCTCTTATCCATGTATCCCCTCAGTGCTTTCTCTGTCAGTTTTGGAGACTTCAATGCTCCTCTGGCCCTTCTCTTCTGCCCTACTAATCCTTTGTGTCATGCACGTTCTGCTTATCTATCTCCCATTCTGTCCTTCCCGTCCTATCATGCAACAGTGTTGCTCCACACCTGCTCTGCAGTCCAGGGCTAACGCTGCTCGTCTGGGCCTTCACACCACCTCCCAGGAAAGCGTCCCCGGGCCCGCTCCTGCCTCATCCTCCCACCGACCACTCCCGCAGCCCTGCTTCTGGCTCGGCCCACTCCACGCATAATGAAGATGAGCGTGTTATTTTAACGACTTCATTTAGGAATGACGACATGGTCAGTGTAGTCCATTCTCCACACGTTTTCCCGGTCGCGGGCCCTAGTCACGTGCGCAGCAACCTGCCCCACGCGGGAAGCGGCAGACACACGCCAGCACCCCGTCCACCCCCACTCCGTCCACGGAGATTGACAGTGAAACTAGCCAATCAAAGGTGCGACCCTGCCTTTCCCCACCCCACCCCCCCCCCCCCCAGCCCACGGTTGCTGTGTCATCCGGCGGGTGACATCGAGGGGCGGCAGCCGCTTGGCTGCGCAGGCGTCGGCTTCCGGCCAATGAGCTCCGCGAGCTGCAGGACTGGCACCTATCCTGCCCAATAGCTGTCTCGCGTGCACGTGGAGGGGAGGTGCGAAATGGCGATGTCGCTGTGGACGGCCGGCGGTGAGGCGTCGGGGCCGTCTCACGGCGCCGCTGAGCGGCCATACCCGCTATCGCCTGTGGCCGTTACGGTGCCCCGCCCGTGCGGTCGGCAAATGAGTGCACAAACTGATGTAACCTTGCCTCGGCTCAGGAGGGTCCCAGGGGCCGCCGAGAAGCGCGGCTCGGTGGACGAGTCTCCGCGCTATTACGGTGTAATGGGCACATCCCTTCTCTAATGGAATCGTAGGGTGCGAGCCACAGCTCAATCCGTAGAGCTGAAGGGCAGGACAAGTCGAAGCGGGCGAGCGAGCGCCCCATTTAAGGGGCAAATCTTGCAGCCAACCGGCAGAGGAAGAAGGGGCGGGAGCCAGGAGGGATGTGAAGGGGGCAGCGCTAACCGGTGACAGCCAGCAAATGCAGCCAATCAGTGAGTGTGTAGTGACGCGAGAACCCAATCAAAAGCGCCAAGAGGCCGTGTTCCGCTGTGATTGACGTGCGTCCTGGCTAATGGACAGAAACATCCTCACGACTCTTCCCAATGGCCAGCGTGAAGGGGCGGAAAGGGGAACGGAAGGAGAAGACGAGCAGGCAGAAAGACCAATCAGCGCGACGGTCGGCAGGGCACTATCCAATGGGCGACGCGAGGGGCGGTGTGGGGGTGTGTCCTGGTGTGTTTGGGTTCGTGCTCCTCGGGGGAGGGAGAGACGGCGGCGAGGAAAGTTTGGTTTTGGTTTTTGGTTTTTCCCCCCCCCCGGTGGTGTTTTTTTGGCGGGGCCGGCGGAGGGGGGGAGACGCTTTTCGCAGCTTCTTCGCCTTTTGCTTCCCGGGGTTCGTGTTTCCCGGGCGGGCGGAGCCGCCCCCGGCACTGAGAAGAACGGGGGCTGAGCGGACCACGACGGCCCCTCGGCGGTGAGTGTGGGACCGGCCGCCCACCTANGTGGCGGCGGCTCAAGGGCGCTGTCCCAGCGGCAGCGGAATGGCCGCTGCTCACGCCCCGACCCCGCCGAGTGCCTGTCCCGGGGCACAGCCGGGCGAACGCTGCCCTCCCTTCGCCTCGTGTGCGGCTCGCCGCGGCTGCGCCCGGGTGCCCCCTCCGCTCCACAGAGGGCCCCGGGGAGGAGCCGTACGCCCGCCGGATCACCCAGGCCGAGCAGCGGCGGAAAGACTCCGAGGAGTCCTTATGTGGATGGGGGGAAAAAAGTGCTATAGTGTAGGGGCAGAAGCGAGGTTGCGTTGATACCACTGCAGCCGCGCTGGAGGAGTGGAACGTGATGCTGGTTAAAATGTGTTTGTGTGTGTATGTGGTGGGTGGGAAGAGTGACCCTTTTCAGAGGTGTATCCCGGGGGGAAAAACATTTCCCCAGCTGTTAGTAGCAAAATGAGGGAATACCTGTTTCTGGAGCCACTTCTCTGGCTGTGGATAAGCGCTGCTTGCAGCGTGGTATAGTGCAAGCTCAGATCTGCTATATGAAATGGCATGTAGGAGGATCTACTACGGCATACAACTGAGGCTTGTTGAATAATCCGAAGACTCAACAAAGTGTTTTCCTAGCTAAAGTAGAGATGATTACTTCTGTAAACAGTACTTGTTTTTCCATAGTAACGTTGCACTAACCTCAGGAACATTTGTTAAAATACCTCTTTGTAAAGTTAACTTTTTGTTTGTTTTTACAATCCATTAATTACTATTTTAAAATCATGACTTGCTAGAGTTCAATGTCACGTTTACAACCTTTACAAAAACTGTGAATTTTCCTGCAAAATAGTAGGTAGGTCTTCAGGGGTTGTACGGTTTTGTATTTGAAAAGTCTGTTTTGCCTAGTGTTTTCCAGTAATATCGCTATCCATATCAGTTTTGGAAATTAGTACCTGCTACAAGTGTAGAGTGATAACTTTGGTTCATAGGGTTGTTAAATATGTGCACAAATTCAAACAGCTTTGTACTTCGCTTGTCCGCACTGAAGTTGCTCAGTAATGCCCTCCTCTCCTGTGGTGACTCTCTAAGGGTGCAGATTCCTTGGAATGTGTGCCGTTGAGATGTGAGTGAATGCTCTCACCTGCTTCATTACCCAAGGCCCGGAATTAAAAGATAAGCTCCAGTTTTTCTGCATTAGCCACGGTTAGTGCAGGGTCTGCTGGGTAGATGTGTCTCGGGGGAGGGGTTTGCAGGAGCGGCTTTTCACCAGAGTTTAACTGAGTTGCAGATGGAACTAGACAATTCCTTAGCGAAGAAATCGCCCTGCAAAAAGTTGAGGCTGGAGATGGGGGAAGGGAGCCCAGAAAGGTGTTAGTGGTGTGTTATATTTTCTGCTGTGAGGTTTTTGGGCAATAAGGTACAAGCACACCTCTCTTAGTAGAGAGTAGATGAGGTCGTCATTATATATTTACTTTTATCGTGTTTAGCTACACTGCATGTGTGCTGATGGGCAAAATGTTACTGGGATGCTTAAAGGGAATCTCCTGAATCGTGTAGTACAGAAGTCTTGGTAAAAATGTAGTGATAAACCAACTCTTGATTAGGCAGATTTTTGTATTAATGCATTACTCTAGTTTCTGCATACCTGCAAATTTAGCTAGAGATCTACACTTTGATTTAAATAATAAGTTCAAATGTTTGGACATAAAAGTCTTGACAAAGTTTAATATGCCAAAGTTTGTGTCATTAGTTCAATAAAGCATTTAGGTTGAGTGTGTGTCATGGCTTTGCTTGGTGATGCTTATTTCATCGTTAAAACGTGATGTTGGAGGATGACTTCAGAGGAGGAAGCTTCAGAAGAGAATTTTGTGTAGCTCTGAGGTAGCATATTTTACTTTAGATCTGCCTTCTATCATAGTAAGTAAGAAATTAGAAATTAAATTTTTGCAAAAGTAATGCATAATAAAAATCATATGTAGAGATAGCTGCATATAGAACAGTGGGATGAATAGCTGCATCTAGAATCATGGAAAGAATTGAAGGACTGGTATGAAATTAACAATTTGAAAATATGTTCAAATGGGGTTTGTTCTCTTGGGGTTTTGAGTGATTTTTTTTTTTCCTCCAGTAAGGCTGGCATAATTTTGCTCACAGAAGGGATTGGATTTACAATTAAGCACAATGAACTGGAGATCATAGAATAAGTCTAAGAAGCTTAGTTATTGACTTGAATGAGTTAATGAATAGTCTGCTTAATGGTTTAGTTACTCCATTCTCCATTTTCTGCAAAATGCTTGGATGCAGAATCTGTTCTAGTCACTTATTGCCATTATTGTATTTATTCTCTTGAAAATCTTTTTATACATAGATAGTGTCTGCTTTGTACACTAATAACAACTAACAGTCATTTTCCCATTTTTTCCAATGGCTTTCCTCAACCATTGCTCATAGTGCTGCAATTAGATTCACTAATTCTGCAATACTTCTACTTACAGCATACCTATTATCTTACAGCTGTTGAGTTCTTTATCATTAGTTTTTATTTTTTGCTCAGCTTTAACCTGTGTGTAATTTGGGTCAATAGATGTGTTTTTGTGAAGAACTAACATTGTTCATTTTCACAGGATAAACTAAGCATATTTAACACATAGACAAAGAAGGGAAGTACCTGATACTAGCACATATGTACCACTGCTTTTCTTTAAAGCTAAAAGTTTTCTGTCACCTCAGTGCTTATAAAATGTATTTGCTCTGGATTTGCTTTTAATGATCTGTTTCTTGCATTTTCAGAAATTTTAATAATGAAATGTTTCACTGTCTTAGGGAAAGAATAGCAAGGGAATGTCAGTCTTCAGTTCTAATTGCACAAACGTAGCACAGAGATGTTGAGCAAACAGCAACATGCATTTCTAATAGTTTGACTGGTTGTGGTAGAAAAATACATATATTCTTGCTAACAGCCTTCCTTAGCTTAGCATTTACCGGCTTTCTCCATTTTCAAATAAAACATATATGCTAAGGTTGCTTGTTCTTTCAGCATACCGTGTGGATATGGACTGAAGAATTCATGTTAATTTCTTGTGAATTAAAGAATAGTAGAAAAATGAAACTTTTGGCTACTATATTCTAATAAAAATAGGGGCACTTTTTGGTGTTTGGGCTAGCTGTCACTGTCAGACAAGTAGTTGCCCGCTGGTATTTCTGTTTGTGAGGTGACCAGGGTGAGAGTAATCAGGATATTCTGATTGCTGTTCCCTGACCCTTTCAGCAGACAGTAAAACGCTTATACTTCCCTACATTTCTCTTCTGTTCATGTCTTCTTTGTGTTGCACTTCTACCCATTCTTGAAAAATCTCTTCAGGGAAGTAAACATGCTTTGCTGCAAGGCATTGGTGTAACTTATTTTTTGTCCTTCAGAGCAGTAGGCAGTGAGGACGTTAAATTTATTTTTTCCCTTTGCCTTCTTATAGCGGTTAGAGGGAGCAGGTGTTTTTGCACTTATTATGGTTTGCATCATGTTGTAGGGGAGTGTTCTGAGGTTTTTAAGTTTTCATCAGTGTAAGGGTTGTGGTTGGAGTTTGGATGTTCTCCATGTTTACCATGTAGTGAGCTATGGAGATGACCTTTTCCAGTTTCAGTTAGTCAGTACGGATTCCGTTTCTGGGCCCTGCCAGCTTTAGTATTTCTGAAATTGGATATCGTGCATGTATTTCCCGACTTAATGTCTGTGGGTTAGAAAAAACACAATAGTTCCTCTGTGAGAAAATCTGGAAAACCAGTTAATGTTCTATCCGGGACTTGCACTGTTGAAATTTTTAAAAATATCTACTTTAAAAAGTAAAATGGATCTGAAAGCAACTGTTCAGCTTTTAAGTCTGTGAAGCAACATCCTGCTAGTCAGGAGAAATGGGAGGTATCATAAGGCGGCAGTTGTGCTGTATGCTACAGGATGCTAGTCAGAATAAATGTATTTATATATATCAACCTAGATGTTGATAAATTTTGACCATGTTAGACAGAAGATGGGAGGCTGGAAAGCTAATTAGCAGATGAAAGGATAAGGAGCAAAATTGCAAAACAAAGAGTCGATAATTTTAGATAGCCTGACAGAGGATTAGTCAAAATGTGATACAGTAATATCATGTTGCTTGTGTGAGGGGGAGTCCTCTAATCCGTCTAAATTAGTAATGAAGTAAAAGTAGTTGATGTTTTTACTTGCATTTAATTTCTATAATTTTATTGTAACTCTTGCCAGTGTCATAAAAAGTGCTACAAAAAACCTGGCAGAGTTTTTCAGTAGTGTACTGGGTTTTTCATTAGTAAAGTCTGTTCTGTAACAGGGGAAATTTATGCCGTTTGATTTGGTAGTAGTCTACAAAGAACATAGTTTTTGTGAATACTGTTGGCTTTCTTTGGCTAAGTTTGAAGATGTTTCAGATTCTAACCTCTATTTTGCTTGTTGGAAATGCTTCTTCCTGTTCCTCTGATCAACTTGTATCCTAGGATTACTGGGATTTTTTTTTTTCCTACTCGAGTCCCTCTTAATTTCTTACCACAAACACTGGTTGTACCTGCAGTTCTGTAATGTGTTGTTCATGTGGCAAAAGCAGACATCGTGAGAGAGTTTCACTAGTTAAGTGAAATGTATGATTTTAAATCCAGAAGCTGAATGTTTGGAAAGGTGTTTGCTGGCCTTCTTGTTTTAGGACTGGTCCGATAGGTCTCCACGTGATCAGAACTAACTCCTGGGCTGGTCCATGGCAATCTCATTACCAACTTCTTTGGCCCTGTGACCTCTCTGCATAAGTCTCACGACAGTACCATATGAGTGGTAGGAAAGATAGGAAACCCACCTCTGGAGAGTAGAAGGAAGCCTTCAGGGATTTGCCAGTCCACTAAATATATTGTAGTGGACTAAATATATTTTGGCTTTAGGGTGATCCACCAATGATAATGGGAGTAGGTCCTCTTGTCTTGGTCCTTCTTACAGCTGAGATACAAATTACTCAGCACTTCGATGTCAGCGTCCTCTAGTTGTGAACTTCTGTGTTTTAGAAGCTGAAGAGACCCAGGTTGTCCAGTTCTTTGCCTGGGCATTTGAGAACCTTTTAGCTCTCTCCTGGGACATTTGGGGATCCTTAGAAATAATCTGATGTCTCTTTCTGGAGAAGATGGAAGTGCCAGAGTACATTTTATTTTCTTATTGCAACTGACAGTATATTCTTCTTTTTATACAGCAGTACAGTAACTTTGTGATTTGAAAGCTTTACCAGAAGTTAGTTTTTGTAGAAGATTAAATCACCTATATTAAATCACTTATTTTACCATTACAGTGAAACACTGTTTCAAATCTTTGAGGTTTCTGTTGCTTGCACACTGTGACTTGATAAACTATAAATTAATAGTATTAGAGGGTGCAACTAGCATGAGGAATGATGAGGAACTTGGGAAAAGTGTTAGGATAATGTTTTGATTTAAAAAATTTCCTCTGAGATAGAGGAATGGAATGTGTTCCCTCACCCCAGCTTCTTAAAAAGACTGACATATACTTTACTCCAGAATGAATTATGATCCATGCTTGATCTGAAGCAGCTCAAAATCCCTTTAAAAAAGAAGGCCATAATACATATTGCTTTAAATAGTTGTTTTAAAGCATTTTCAGCTATTTTTATGGGGTTTAGTATCTTTCTTTGTGACCCTCTCTGGGATTTTTATGTATTCAGATTTTTCCTGGATGTATTAGTGTTATTATAACAGCATTTTTTTATATTGCTGTAAATATAGTGGTTTCACTGTGTGTTGGGAATATGTTTATTCTGCTAACTATGTTTGCGGGTTTTATTTTGGAGTTTCTGTTTGTTTGTCTTTTAAGTTCCACTTAACTGCTTCAAGTAAGAAGCTAAAAAAAAGAGCACTTTGGCATGAATAGTGTCTATGCAGGATATTTTACTATTACAGCCATTGTAATTTAAAGTCTTATCCTTCCACATGTATTTGGGTTCTGAGAAAAATTTGTTTCATTTCAAAATTAAACCTTTAGTGTTTTTGTTTGTCAAATGGTTGAGATTCTGCATTATCAGATTTGAGTTGCATTGTGTCAGATGCCCATTCTTGCAAATTAAAAATGCGGATGAGTCTTCTTTTGAAGAGAATAAAAATGAGAGTCAAGCCACAGTGCTTATTTGTGACTGTTCATTACAATTCATACCATTTTTCATTGACATTGCAAAAAATCAATACTTAATATTTTCTCACATTTGAAATGGGTCTTGTCTATACTATTCCCTAAAATACTATAGTATTTCCATGCCACTCATAATAAGTGTCTTCTTTGTGATGATTTCATATAGGCTTTACTTCATGTTTTTCCTAGCTCTTCAAGTCAAAGTGGGATAGTAAAGCTAAAACCTGAATTTTTATTATTATAGCTATGCTTTTTGCTTGGATAAATCTTTGGGTGCTTCAGGATCTACTTGTCTACTTTCTGCAGATGGTGTGGTGACAGCCTGAAGAACAGGTGTAGATTTTAGTTGGTGTTCAATGTTTCTGTTATATTTAATAAAATCTGTGGGGAAGTTGCCTGTGTTTCTGATGGCACTCACTGTGCTAAATGGTACTTGAAGAGGGGAAGATGTATTTTATTGCAGAGCTAGGCTTTTTCAGACATTTTTTAAACTCCATAGTTGCCGTAGATTAGCTGTCTATAATTTTCTTTGCTTGGCCTTTTTAATTTTCAGAGTACTCAGAGACACAACCAAAATTGGCTGATAATACTCTTCTTTGTTGGAAGTTAACTCCTCTGGTTCTTTCATATTCAAAGTCTTAACTTTCTCTTCCCTGTCTCCGGTAATTTATATATTGCAGAAAATAGATTGATATTGGGAGAAGCTTCCTGTTGATTGAACACTAAATTAGACTGTGGAGAAAACAGGTAGAAGTCCCGTTGTATCAAATACTTTTTAACATTGTCTAATAAGCAAAGGAAAATGTTACATTGTGGTAGCCTGAGGGCAGGAATGCAGTGACATCATTAGTCCGTTCCCCCTCCAGCTCTAACCCTGTACTTAACCAATGCTGGATAATGTTGCTTTCACCAGTTGAAGGTAACTAGATAAACTGGCGCTGCCTTGTATATGGATACTGTATATCAGATTATCTCACCCCCGCTGCAGCTGGGTATGTAAATAAACTTAAAGTAACCTTAGTCTTACGAAGTTTGGGAAAAAAATAATTGAGAATTTGTGTTACTGCGTTTTCAGATTTAATAAAGGATGAACAAAAAGTAACCTGTAAGTGAGGAACGTTCAAAACTAGAAGGAAATTTCAAGAGTTGAGTTTTTAAATGTGGTGCCAGAGCTTGACTGTGAAAATCAGTTGTCATGTAGTTCAAGTAGGTAGCCTAAAGGCAGACTTTTATAGTTTTGGTCGCAATAGTAAAGCTGAGTTACTTTTATTTTAAATGCCGCTTTCAGGGGGAATAAGATGAGAAAGCTGAAGAACTATTTTGTGCCAAAAGACTAAAAATTTAGGGTCCTGACCTCACATTTAGTTGAGCAGGTGTGAAGCTCTTGGTGCAAGTAGTTCCAAATTCAGTAGTACTGACTAAACATGTTCAGCAAAGATTGCAGTGTTGAGGACTAGCATTGTATCAGTAATAACTTGCATTGTGTTTTTAAATTTAAAAATTAGCCATAAAAATGAGTGTATTGCTTCATTTCTTTGAAGATTGAAAAAAAATCATTGAATATAAAACAGATTTTTGAAAATTAGCTTCCTGATCCTTTCTTAGGTGCTGAAATAGCTGAAAAGTACAATTCAGACTGATGTCACACTATAAATATTGATGAGGTTCTATTTGGCAGCTGGTTATGTTCGAAGCTGGTGTTTGCAATTATAGTTTAGAATTATTTGCTTAACAACTCAGCATTTTTCTTTGACAGTAATAGTGCTAAGATCTTGGACTTCTCTGCACGTATAATTGTGTTAATGGAAAGTCAAAACGTCTTTGTATAAAAGAATGTCTCTGTTATTAATCATTAGAAGTGAGATAAATATGGAACATTATTTTGGAAAATTTCAGAGTGTAAACTATGAAAGAGTGAAGTTTGAAAAACAGAAAAAGCAAATTGTGACTTGAGCTTCATTCTCCATCACACTCCCCTGGCTTTCCTCCTGACTGTGTCCTGGCTCAGTCCGGCCATAATCTGCCCGTGGCTGCATTACAGAGTGCAGTGCTGAGACCTAGAGCCTTTCTCGGGCAGCAGAGGATACTCGTCTGTCTTCATGGCTGCTGAAGGACTTAGCATCAGTATTGCCATGCTGGTGTGAATTCCATAACAACGTAGCTCTTATTGTAAAAGTGAACAAAGGAAAAGGATAGTTAAACACAGGAAACTTTAATACTCTTCTTTGATAATATTCTGATTAAATACAGGAAGATTGTAAAAACTAGATGGTTTGAAAGGCACAATATCTTCCAATCCTGTCCTGCATGTGAATGATTTTTAGTAATGTTGACTTTTGCTCTTGTAATTGCTGCTATCAGTGAATTAGACATTGTTCCCCCTTTCCTCTGCACAAGGCTGCTTGCCACCTTATCAGTTTTGGTTTAGTTACTGCTGCTGGGTTTGACAAACATACTGCTGTATAGGACTGTATATAAGTATTACTGGTGATTCGAAAGGAAACTTTCGATCTTGAGTTGACTTTAGTGATATGAATAATCTGACAGTATGATTCTGTTGGAATTGTGAGCAGTAAAGGAGTTACAGCTTTCAGGTTTAAAGTTGAGCTGTTGAGAAGCGGGCTTCTCACTCATCAATGTTTTGCTTAAGATGGAGAAAATGCTTCATATCTTTGGTCTAGTATAACATCCACTCTTCACCTCTCCTTAGAAAACTCTGGTCTTCTATATTCTGAAGACTTTGTCACTTTGCAAATGCCCTGAAATAAAGGCTTGATTGCACTGGTGTAGCTCAAGCAGTCCTGAATCCTTAGGAATGCTGGAATACATGGATTGCTGGCATTTTGAGCATGTTGATTGTGGGCCATTTTTGCCACTGGGACACCATTAAATGCCATGATAGTTGTAATACTTATGGTAATGACTGCTTTTGTGCCATTGGGATTCCGAGCATTGCTACTGTTAACAGGTAGTGGCAGCATTAGCAGTGTCAAGTAGCCCTTTTCTGTGCCTGAGAACCAGTAATTTGCAAGACGTAATAGAACCAGAGATTAACAGTTGAAAAGAATGCAGTTTTTTAAAGTGATAGTTTGTTTCCAACTTTGGAAAATAAATCTCTTGATTGGGTTAAATTTTGATGTGGAGTGTAAAAAGCAGCTGGTATTCTCAACTCGTTAATAATTCCTTCCAGGTATCACCACAACCCTTACTGTGACGCTGACTGTCAAGAATATGCTGTCAGTCAATTAAGACACACTACTCCCAACAATCTCAGTTTGATAGTTTCCATAAACATTGTGGTATTGAGTGTTGAAGGTCTTGAAGAGAAAAAGTAGAAATAATTTTGAGGGTGTTTCGTTACATACATATATTGTATCTACACACATATATGTGTATATAAATACATAAATGTACATAAATGTGTGTGTATATATGCTTCAGTCACAGTGAAAAGATGGAGTGCAACAAAGCACAAAGGAATTGGAAAACCTAACCACTTGGTAGCCTTTGGCTGATTATAGTTGGGATGTAATCTTGATTACAGTTGGTAAGTGATGTGTAGGGTATGTAGCGTATAATAGGCTGCTGTAGCAAAATGAGGACAAATACCTTTTATGTTCACTGTAACCTTTAATGAATTCTTTAGCAAAATCGGTATGAGCAGAAAAGAAGTGGGGTTTATGTTTCTTTGTACCGTAGAAAGTGGCAAAAAGGTGTAAGCAAAACGTTTTTTAAAATAAGCTTTTCAGTTTACTTTTCCTTTACTGGGAAGAGAAACATTTAGGACCTTAAATATTGTTTATGTAAGTGGTTTGGAACACTGGGGAGGTGATGATGAAGTATTCTGTCCTTATGTTTCAAGACTGTCTTTGGACTGAAAGGCTAGAGACAGGATTTTCTAAATTGAAAGTCTGATTTAGGATCATTTGAGAAGTATCCTTTTGCATATTTCACGTCTCTCTTAACAACGAATAAAAAAGGGCAATATTGTTTAATAAAAAAAAAACAAACCACAAATTCACTAATGGCTGCATTTTCTTGAGCAGCTCATGTTGTGTAGTTGCCCACTTTAAACCCCCTGACCACGTTCAGGAGCATTCTGTTTTAGGAAATGGTTTATATTTGAGCTGTTCATGTAAAAGGACTTAAGTGCTGTGGAATGGGACTTGTGTTTTGTTCATATAGGTTGACTTCAACTTCTCTATGGTCCTTCTGTTCTCGTGTTACTTTAGAAGAGCAGTACAGACTAATGTATATGATATCTATTCCATCATACAGCTATTTATCTTGTTAAAAGTACATGTGTCCATATCTACATGAACAGCTGAAACATTTTCCATATGTTACCAAAAACATCAGTGCAAAGAATTTAATACTGAACAAAATAAGGAGTTGTGCAGCCAACACTAAATTAAACATAATGGACACCCTTTCTCATGTCATGTTTTGCTGTAGAACACTGCAGTGATTTTGTGGGGTATGTGACTGCTATTCCTGAATATTCCTCTGGATTTTTTTTCTGTGAGAGGTTGAGGATTTCTGCCTTTTCCCATTCCTCCCAGCTGCTTTGTTTAGAAGGGATATCTTTAGTTCGTTTTTCCTTGAAGTACTAATCCTTCCTGGATTTCCTTCCACCTAAGTAATGCAAAGAGATTGTTCTAAACCATGTGAAATAAAGAGATTGCAAATCCTCTTCTCAACCACAGTAGTATCTCTCCTACAAAATTATTCGTTACAAGCTACATTTCCATCTTCAGCCTTGAAAAGGGGACTGGAGAATTACCATCACAGTGAGACCTGGGTTGTCCTGGGTAATTTTTATAGTAAATCATGACTGTTACACTACTACTGTGCTGTAGATGGAAAACTATGAAATAGTTCTGTGTTGTTTCAAAGTTGTGAAGCCAGCTTGAAACCAACTTCCCAATATCCTAATTGAGTATGTGATGTTTTTGTTTTACATCAGCAGCTGATTTTTGTAAGATGATGTTTTAAGACAGCTTGAACCCTTTTGAGCAGAGTGTGCTCTTGGTTGCTTTATCAGAATCACCTCACAGCATAAGTCAGAACCAAGTTCACAATTAAAGTTTGTGTCTGTCAAACATTTACTCACTAAGCAAAGGGACAGGTAAACCACAGTGGGAGTCTCCACAGTGGCAGATAAGACTCCCTTTTATCACCAGATGTATTTTCTAGTCAGAAATTGTTTGAATGGAAATCATGCCCAGAAAGCTCTTGGTTAATGCTAGAAGATCAGGAAAAAAAATACTCAGTTTATGACAGTTAGTCCAATGACAGGAACACTGTTCCTAAATAATGCTGTACATTGAGGAGTAGTAGCCAAAAAAATGATGCAGTGAATTTAGAAAAAAGTAACTTGTTCATATCCCTTACAATAAACCTGAGTAATGGCAACTGGAATGATCTTAAGTGTTAGTGATGTTAACTTGGATGTATAGTGGTAAGCCAATGGTTCTGGTCTTGTTTTAATTCCTGAAAGTTGGTTATGTTTTGCAAAACCAAAACTGAAGTATTTAATACTAGCTGTGGTTAAGACAGATTATGTATTATTTGAAATGGGCTTGATTGTTAGCCAGTGCAGTGCTATGCTACTCTTTCAAAATAGGATTAAATACCTGACAATTCATAGATATGGGATTCATTTTTACACATAATATTTAATATTCAGGAGCTATTGTAGGATTACATAATCACTTCCCTTGACTGCAGTGAAGCACATTTTTGTGTGTTCTTTCGCTTCTAGTAGAAGAAACCAGTTTCACCCCATGTTTTTCCCAGTTGTGAATAGAAATTATGTTTCTAGAGCCTCCTACTGTTTTGTTGTATCTCATAATCAGTAGGAGATTCTCTCACACATGCTACCAGTGTTTACTGTTTCTCCAGATTTGGATGGGAGGTTGTGGGGAGAATTTTAAGAAAATACTTTCCTGATGGCAGCTGTTCCTTTCATTTCAGTGCACTTAGCTTTGCTGAACTTTGGAGACACTTGACTTTTGTTTTTTTATTTGTTTTTAATTTACTAATGACCACAGTCGGTTGACATTTAATTTTTTTTTTTGTCTCCTTTTAGGGTTTTGTTTTTGCACTGAATGTAGCCAGGACGGATCCTTGTGGGCTTTGGCAGCCCTTGGAAACTGTCAAAGGTAAAAATCAACCAAAGCTCAGTATTGTGATCTTGAAAGTTGGAGGTGAGAAGAACAACAGCCTGTGCTAGTTCTTAAGATACTGTAGGATGTATATCTGTTTTCGTGTGCTTTCTGCTGTGTTATTTCCTGTGGGTTTGCACATGATGTTTATGTTGCTGCCTGATCTGTAAGCTAAAGTTGATATGTATAATGTATAATTTTCTTTGAAAATTAGTTTATGTCGAGATTTTTTAAGTCACTGGAATTGGTAAGTGATTATTTCCTATAAGCAATAAAGTTATAGTCAAGGGGTTTTTATCTTCTGAATGCTCTTGCTTTCAGAGCAACTTGCATTTAAAGTGACAAAAAATACTCTTTTTCTTCTGTACATTAAATTTTATGTTGCTTTTTAAAATTCTTAACAGACTCAATGTAATACAATGCTTTAGCAATTAAATACAATATGGCTAGATCATGTGTTAAAAATGAGCATCTTGTCTGTACCAAAAGGCTGGTGATAGCAATCATGTGTCAATGCAATTGTGTCAAATAAGCACAGTCTCATTTAAGACACAATTTAGTCGAGTGGTGCCTTGTTCTAACTGCTCTTGTTTCAGATATGCCATGTATGCCAGGATGACCATCTTGGAAGAGCACTCGTGTGCCTGTTTTGCTTGGGAGAGAGTTTGGGACCTACCTTCAATTTCTGCTTAATGTCTGTAATGGTGACAGTTGGTGCAGCCTTACTGTCTTTCAGGGGGTTTCTAGTGGGCCATATCCAATTTTAACTTGGAACTTCATGGAATTGCAATTGGTTGTACATTAATAAATGCTTCTCTCACAGCTGCACTCTAGAAACTTGAAGTAGGTTTTTTCTTCATTATCAAATGAACAGATTTTTATCTTTAGTCCATATTTGATTCCTGCTGCCAGTCTAAACAGAAAGTGTTGCTGCATGAAAGGCCCTTGAATTAGACAAGGTGCTTAGTCCAAGTGGTGCCTGTTTGATGAAACCAAATTTGAAATCATTGGAATTCCAACTCTTGTCTTGCTAGTGAGAACCTTATGTTTTTCCATGCTGGACCTTTCTATGCAGAGGGAAAATTAGGCCTAGAGGAAGTACCTTGTTCATTGGTATTGGTTTTCGGGGATTTATAGGTATATGGAAGTTTTGTTCAGGTTTTTCTTGCCGGAGTATATTAGAATGCAGTAGTGCAGAGATGGTATCCATAAGGACACTGCGCTGTTCTGTTTACACTGAGTGGCTGGTAGCTGCATCCATCATGCTGATCCCAGTAAACAAAATGAGTACATCTTTGCTGCAGAAAGAGATGGAGCAAAAATAAGACTAAATATCAAACTGGATTGTCCCAAGACCATACTGTTTAATGGCAGGACAGTATAGCAGTAGGCATTAAAGTTCATAAGAAATCCAACTGGTTCATATTAATGAATGTTTTTACCTTTGAAAATAGAGTCTCATCACTGTATTACATTTTAAAGAATTAAATAAAAGTTGTTCCTACATTTAGGTGTGCATTGACTACATCATATGTGTGCATACCAGTGCATTGCTATTTGTCAGGCCTTCCTTGGTGTTACCTTACTCCAGCTGAAGTTAGTTAATTTTTCTGAAGGCTATCAGGTGACTAAAAAATTGAGGGATTTCAGTCGCATTTCAAGTATTATGGGTGGATGTAACAAGGGTATAAGAGGATTATCTTATTTTTGACCTTTTCCAGGAGTGACTTTGTTGATCTGAAAATCTAAATAGACTGTCTGTAAACTTTGTTTTTTCACCCGGGGACCTGAAATATCACATTAAGCATTGAATATAAGTAAATGAATGCCTTTAGACTTTTAGCATTTTCCTGATCCTATAGGATGCTAGTAGAAATTCTTACTCCCTGTCCATCCTCCGTGCATAGAATAAATGACCCTGTGCGTCACCTTCAGCGCTGTGGTCGCAAGCTGGTGAGCTGAAGATGTGATGTCAGTAACATGGATTAATGATGTTATTTTTCAATGTGCTGGCTATAATCAGTCTCTGTTGGCTGAGAAGTCACCCTCAGTTGTAAATGACTGCTACAAAGCTCTGCCACAGAGGCAGTGTTCCCTGGATTCAGGAATCTTGAAATGTCTCTTTTTGGCAATAAATAAACTTGCATTGCAGCATTCTTGTGCTAGTGGCTAAGGGAATCAATGATTCATGTATGCAAAAGAATATCAAAATTATTGAATTGGGTTCATAGTTTATTGCAGGATGTTTTGTCTCCTGAAAGAACCCAGAAGAAAATGCAGTAAAGTATAAAAAACCCCCAAACAACAAAAGGACAGTGTTCAGCAAAACTTCCTCTTGCGACACCTTTTCTAGTCTGTGGCTTAGGGTCTTCCTGCACCAGCTAAAAATTTTTGTTGGTGGATTTTCGTTTTCCCTTGTGAAGTTTTCTAGTAAATTACTGAGCCTTTTAGAACTTCCACCTTTTTACCATCCTATGTGAGTGAGTTCACTCTTAAGTATTGTATGACATAATATTATATGGTTTTTTAAAATATCAAAGCAAATAAAAACATTAGTTATGGGATAAATTGAGAGAAAATAGAAATTATGTTTAAAAAATACAGTGGAGAATGAAAAGAGTTTATTTGTTCAATCTCCTACTCTGAGTTCTGGATAGTCCCAGTGTATTTAATCTGTTGTCTGTGGAAGAGCTTGCTTTTCTTTGTTCTTGTGGCCTTTCCATTTTTTTACATTTCCTAGTTATACTGACCTTTTCTTTCTTCCTTTGACATGCACTGATTGGTAGTTTTTTGTCTTCTTCCAAGAGTAGTAAATAAAAACTGGTGTCAAATACTGCCAATTCCTCTGGTAGTGAAGGATCTCAGAAGATAGAACACATCAGTTTTTCAGAGGCTTATGTTTGAGTTCTTCCAGCACTCTGAATGAAAAGTAGCTTTCCCTTACAGTGCTCTTGGCCTGACTGTTCTGGTCTTGTTTTAAATGTAAGCTTCTTTTAATGTTTTTGTAGCTCAAGTTCATTCTTGCTTATTTCTCTGACTTTGTGGCCGGGTAAGTGCCACAGGAATCTTTCTGGCCAAAGCTGTTTTTGCTGTTTGACTTCAGACTGTCAAAAATCTGAGTTTCCCCAATTACTTGACTCTGATACTGCAAAATCATGCTTCAAAACTCCCAGCTCTCAAGTTCTGGAGTGGGTTTCAGAAACTGAGCATGGCAAAAAAGTGCTGTGTACAGGGACTGCCCAGCCTGGCCTCCTCCACTATGGGTGTAAAACAAAAAGCAGGAAACATTTGTTACAGGCAGGAGGATCTTGATGATAGATGTCATGCTTAGCATTTTATGCCTCTGAGTTTTGATTATGTGCTGAAGGCAGAACGTTTAAGTGAGGATTTGGGTAAGAGTTCACTTTTCTCCTCATTCTCTTTTCCCAGAAAAGGAAATTACTATGCTCTAAGTCTTTTCAATTCTTGTGCCTTACACTAGAATGTATGATATTCCTGAACGTAACAGCTTGTTGGTTGTAAGATTTATTAAGTTGTATGTAATATTTTGTAGCTTCAGGCCCTTAGTACTTGTAGAACATGTTCTTCACTCCTTGAATCAATGATGACAGATGTTGTTTTACCTATGTGCAACATAACAGAGGAGGTTGGAGTGCAGATAGCCTTATACTCTGAACAGGCATTAACAATGAAGTGAAGGAGGTGCATCATTTAGAAGCTTTTTCTTGTTGGTTTCAGGCTTGGAATTGCTGCTGTTGAAGGTGACAGTCAGTAGTTTTTTAGCCAGGGTGCAGAAGTAGAGAAACTGGAAGTGGATGTTAAATGGTAGTGCAGTTTAAGAGTTACATAATCTTGAGAGGGACAACTGTTACAGGCCAACAACTCTTGACTTAAAGAGAATTCTTAACTCAGTATACTTAGTGTGAGCCCTGACTTTCCATATACCTGGAGTGTTAGAGATCTGGTCATGATTTATGTCTTGCATTTTAAGTGTGAGAGATTACTGCTGAGTTTATCCTGGTGCATTTGATCTCTTAAATTGATTAATTTGATCCATTATCACTGAAAGATGCCTCATCCTCTGCAGGAGAAGACATTCTAATCTTAAACACCCAAGTCTCCCTAATTGTATTGCATCCTTCAGTAAGTTACTTTACAATTTGAAGAATGAAGTTTGGGGTGCAGATTTTGGGACTGTACTGATACTGTCAGAGGAACTTACTAGTTTACCTAGTAGTGTTGAATATTGAAAACATTTGGATCTGTTGACCTGGATTAAATTGGAAATGCCAATCTGAAGGTGAACGACTATCTATTCCTTGAACCATTTAGATTCTAGAATGTATTTGTTTTTTTAATGGAGTCAAGGAAAAAGTCCTTAAAATAAGACTTCAGAGGTACTGTGAGATCACTGGAAGACCTAACAATTTTTCAAACTACTAACCTTTAAGGTTGTCTGTAAGCTGAGTCTTTGAAGCTTATATTTGCACAAAAGCTATTTCCTAGTATAGAATTGCTCAGCTCTGGTCTGTGTGATTGTTCCTTGCTGACTGTGACTTTAATGAGTAAAATCAGTGACTACATTAAATTCTCAGTAATGACATTTTAAATTTTAAAAAAGTATATTCCTGTTAAGTAGGTTTTTCCTTTTAATTAAGTAAATTTGTCTTAATTTTTAATTAAGTAGTGTTGTCTTTTCATGAATAACAGTTCTCGTTTGTGTAAAACATAATTTCAGCAAATATGTGCAGAATGGCAGCATTGAAGGTCATAGACTAGAATTGTTGTTTAGGTGCACTGCAATCTCACATAACATTGTTAAAGGTATAAAAATAATTGTTTTTTAAATATATCTTTGTTGTTTATCTTTTAGGCAGTATTTTGCATTTCTGCAGAGCTTTGCACAGATCCTGTTCCCATGCAAACTGATGAGGGAGAAATACTGGAGGAAGGCAGTTCCAAGGTCAGTGAGGTAAATGCCACTGTGTTTTGGAGGAGCAAAAGCTTGCTTGGCTGAAATGGCAGTGGGGAAAGTGCACGGAGTAAACATCGACTGGTGGTGGTTTTTTTAATAAATACCTTAATGTAGATACTTATTATTTATTGACATGGAGATACTATAGAAAATTAAGCTTTGAAAAACCTTTGGAAAAGACAAGGGGTTTTGCCACCCACTAAGGATTGAAACGTGTGTTTTCAGGCACTTGCAGGAAGGAAAGAGAAAACTTGTAAAAAGATACTAATCCTGATTGTATTTCATTTGTGAAAATTGGAAAGCTTTCTGTCTTACCTACTCACCCTCTGAACTATCTTAAGGAATTGGAAATATGGGCCCTTAGGTGCAGGTGTTGATGTCTGTGGATTACCGACTGACCTGTATTGAAGGTGTGCTGCTTCTTGTTTTCTTGCACTTGTCAATGCGTGCCGTGTTGTGAGACTGGGTTGTGTGTTGCTTTAAAGGCACTTCTGATTTTCAGCATACTTTGTTGGGACAGGAGCATGTTAAGTATTCCGTTGAATACAATGCTGCGTCCTTGCTTTTTGCCTACTTCGTGAAGATGTGAATGTTAAGGCACAAATCACTTTGGTTTTCATAATGACATAGTCATTGTCATACTGTTCTGTAGGCTTATAAATACAGTTTATAGTCCTGACTACTTAATGAGTTAGTGTCAACATTGCAACTGATCTGTGTTTAAAACATGCTCCCCACATTTCACAAAAATGTGAATAATTGTTAACTTGCCTGTAGCTTTGTGTAAGAGACAGACTGAGAAATTAAAAACTAGAAGACTAAAGTTTTAATTAGTTTCCTAGGTAGACCTTTGGAGAGATGTTTCCATTGGTTTAGGGTCTAGGAAAAAAACCATTTTTTTAGCTGTAAGCACCAGGTTGGGAAGTAAGTAATTATTAGAGAAAGGACTTGGCAAATGTGCTGCATGTACTTTAGGAGTTGTGTTAATTTTAAATAGCTTTGAAGGAAAGTGAGCTCTAGATTAGGAGCTGAAAAATGAGACCATATCAGTGGATGTACTTGCAGCAGTCCAGGCTACTGAATGCATCTTTTGACAAGGATGTGATTACAGGTTTCAGTGGGGAATAGACATGAGAGAGGAGACATCAAGGTGCAATAATTACTGATTTTAGCATAGTTATTTGTGCTTTCTTTTCACCACACAGAGAGGATCATTGTGTGTGTGTGAACACATATTTATGTGTATACCAACAAGTATCTGTGCATATATTTATGGTACACAGCTTTCATTTGTTTTTTGCCTGTGTGGCAGGAAGTAAATTGAAGTAACTGTCTTTTCCTCCAATTAAGGGTATGCCTTTCTTTGACATGCTTAATTCTGGATATCATGGTGAAGATTGAATCTCTGCTCCAAAAATTGACGAGCATGAATTTAAAACCAAATTCTTTATACTGACTTTGAATACTTAAATGTGTATGAAGTATTACTTTGAAACAATTGTCATTTAGAGAATTCAGGAATTGTGCATCTGGTATTTAGTATTATTAATAAAGGACTAATTAAAGGATTAGGAGGATCAGTATATATTAAGCAAAAAGGTCGTGACCACATCTAGTCCTTCTCCCCATTCTCTGAGGTACAAGACTACTCACTGAAGTCTGTTTTTCAGTGTTTCTTCAATCTGTAAATTATTATCCTCTCTTTCCTTGTCTCAGAATAGTTTTGTATTTATAACAGTTGAAGGTCTGCCCTAGAAAAATGCAGGCAAAATATATTTCACTGTGTTGTCTAGTATCATTAAAATGATTCCCGTAATTTACAAATGTTTACGTGATCTAGTGACCCATTTTCATGAAGATACATTTTTCTACGAAATACCTTTTTTAGATATTCAGTAATGTAGTTCAATTTTTTTCCTTTTGTCAGGTTATTTCCATATCCCTCCTTACCCACTCCCAGCTTTTTCAGGCAGGAGACATGAGGTATTCTTGAATGAAGTATTCTGAAAGAGATGAGACCAAAATCATCTTTTGTGGAGTTACCACAAAACTATATTTATATCAGGATATAAATATTTGGGTATTGCAAGAATTATTTTTTTTTTGTGGTGCTAGCAAAAAAATAACCTAAAAAGTTTTACATGAAGATTCTATCATAGAATGGAGAACAAATGATTTGTCCTGCTGTGTGCGTGTGAACTGGTTTGGTTCTATAAGTGTCTCAGATTTTCTGGCATCCTGGACTGTATAGTATTTTGAGACATTCTGGTCAAGGCTTGAAGATAAAAGGAGATTACCTCCGGTTTTGAAAAAGATAACATAATATTGTGCCTTACGATAGCTCAGCTGACTAGCTGAGCAAGTCACTTGGAATATTTCTGGCCTTCAAACTAATTAACACTATTTAAGTATGATCAGAAAATTTAAGCCCTGCAGTCAGACATCATGAAGAATGATGTTCTTGCTTGACTCCTAACAACGTAGTGAGACAGTTGTGAAGTCAGCTTTCGTGCTTGTCTTTGCCACTCTTGAAATGAGTGGCAACTCATTAGAATGTAAGCTTAAGGAAGGTTACTGATGGACCCAGTTCTTACTTAACTGTTTGTTTCTACCACTGTTGTTAATTCATACATTTTTATTGAATTAATAATTTAATTTTTTTAATATTGTGGTTGTTGAATTGTGCTTATGTTCTCAATTTTGCATACACTTTCTTTAAAATGGCATCAACATGGTAAAGACAGGTGACACCTGTCGATAGCATGCTCTTGATTCCAATAATTACCTAATGTTAGTGCTATACAGAGGGGAAGCAACCTGTGTAGAAGTCAGTTTTTTCAAATGAGCATATGGGTTTTAAAAATTAATTTTGTTTTGGCAGATGTGGAAGTCTTACTTGATAATAATATCCAGTCTATTTTATCCAAAGGATCTACTAGTGATTATCATACAGTAAAGTATCCTTTCATTTTTTAGAATAGTTTGGAGTGGGTTGTCTGGTTTCTGGCTTTTCAGGGTCTCTTTTTCTTCCTTTAAAAAAAAAAAAAAAGAAAAAGGGATCATAGAATCACTAAAATTGGAAGAGCCCTCTAAGATCATTGAGTCCAACCTTGAATACCACCATGAGGTGGCAAAGGCTCACCAGAGGGGTACAATCAAGGGAGTTTTGTAGGACTGATCTCTTCAGAACTGGGAATCCAAGCAAGACCCTCATGGTATTCTCCCCAGTCACTTTTGCTGGAGCTGCTAGTGGAGGCAGGAAGCACTGGGTCATTCTGGTTCCCTGATATCAGAGTGAAATCTTCTGCTACCTCTCCATTGCACCAGGAGAAAAAGAAAACTGGTGTTTCTGCTTGGAACTCTACATACTTTACTATTATTTGGATTATGATTTTAATTTTTAATTATATTTTGTGGTAGTTAATTAGCTACTAACAATTACTAGGCTTTTTCCATTAACAACCTTAGTACACTGACAATATCAGCAAGCACTGAGCTTCTTGTTTGTGACTGATTTCAACTGTTTTGATCTGTCTGTTAAGGATTACTGTGCAGACAATAGTTAAACTTGGTTTCTCACTTGTTCCTTTGCTGTAAAATATTGCAGGAGGAAGCTAAAATTCTATGCCTGATTTGAAGTACTTTCAGATTTCTTCCCATGTTGGCAGGAGTTTTGAGCTTATGCAGAAGACTTCTTTATCAAAAATGCAATTAAAATGCTCATGTTAAATGTGAAATTTTCCACTCTATTCCTGGTTGTTCCTTCATGTCTCAAAGTAAAAGCTTATGAATTCAGAGAGAGTGAGGGACTTCGACTAAAGTAATTTATAGAAAAGTATTTATGAATCGTGGTTTTGGCTTCAGTGTTGTAGAAAGGAAAGGAGAAAAAATAGATAGTTCTGCCGTTTTAATGTTTTGTATAGTAAAAATCAAGATGCACAAAATTTTTATGAAAAATGTGACTGCACGCTAATAACACTCAATTCTTCATAAGAACAGGAAAAGAGAAAGATTCTGTATTGTATAGTGTTAGGTAAATATAATTTTATTTCAAATTTTTATTAGTATTTATAGAATAATTATTGGACTGAATTGGTAGGCCAGGAATTAGGCTACTTTTTCACTCTTTGACACTTTCAAAACCAGTGACACAGACACTGAGGCTTGTCCTGTTTTCAAGTCTCACTGTCCAGTGCCACTTACAAGCTGTCTTGAGGTCACCTGTTAATCCTTATTTTTTTTCAAGGTGCTACACTATTAATATCTATCAATGTGAATCTTCCCCTTACATTATTGAAATTCTGACTTTTCTGGCCTCTTGGTGTCTAATTGTAAGCTAGTATTTGACATCTATTTAAATCACTCTTCAGAACTCTGTTGGCACTGACTATGTTTTGTCATGGTTTTGGTTTGTTGGGGTTTTTTTATCCTGAAGCATTCGCACAGAGGTGATAGAAAGATTAAAAAGTATGTGACTCACGTATCTAAACACTTGCTTTTACTTCATACATGTTGAGAATAACGGAACACAAGCCTATGTTAAGTTAGGTATTTTTATATTTATAAACAGAATCTTAAAATTCACAAGGAAATGTTGTTAGGAGTTCCCTTTCCTAAAAGAAGGAATGTTTTACTAACTGCATTTATGGGTAAGGTATGCTCAGTTCCTGATGTGGATGTTGCATAATGATGATAATAGCACAAAAGTTAGGCTCATGCTTCCATTTTGTGGGCTTTAGAATTAATAAAATGAAGAAAAAAAAACCCCAACCCTTAGTTAAGTAATTAAACTTACAGCATCCAAAACCTTGATGCCTGTATCTCTGGGGCTTATAATCCTACTTAGTGATACAAAACTGAGTTTCTCTTCAGATAGCACTAAATAATTTAAGATATTCAAGCCTATACAGTAATGAAATGAACAGTCTGCTTTGTGACTGTAATTATAAAAAATATGTTTTCCAGTCTGGTACTGGCCTGGTACATGGTGCTTTCAGGTGATGGTTCCCTGCTATATGAATCCCTCCACTTTTTGGAAAATTTTGGCTTGTTACAAGAGGTGAGCTTTCAACCTCAGTGTACATTCTTGTGAGTACCTGACAGTTCTGAGGAGGTTTCAGTTTACTCACATGGCTGTTGCCTCTCCACTGGATCCAGGACAGTAGGCTTTGGGGTTTTTTTATTTAGCTATTTCATTTTTAATGTCCGCTGGTGAGTTGCTTGTCAAGCTTCCAGCATTTCTGTGCCCTTATATACAGGGTATATTTCCATTGTTTTTCTGAAACTTGAGCTCCAGTAGGAGCAGCTAGCCTTTGTAAAGCTGACTTGCAACTATATTAAGTTCCCAGAGTCTTCATGTGGAGTACCTTGTATAGTTTTTGAAAAGTACCAAGGTATTCTGCCTAACAAGACAATTTATGCTTCTTCCAAAATGTAGCAGCTTAAGAATTGGGATGACAAAGAATTTTTCGGAACCGAAGCTGATGTCATCTCCATGCTCTGCTAGCTTCACTTTTTCAACCTGGAAATGCTACGGCTCCTTAGGAGAGTAATTTCAAATGCAAAATATTTGCATATCATGTATTGAAAAAAAAATCATTAACCTCTCAGTAAAGAATTAATTTACTTCAATTTCCTTTTAATTATGTGTTGTAAAAGCTTGTAAAAGTGTTATGATATAGTCCTCTTGTATAAATTAACATAGTCCATTCTTGTGCACCCCTAGCCTGCGTGCTGGTGGGGTGGTGTGAGAAACAGAAGAGGCCTTGATGCTGTGTGAGCCCTGCTCAGCAGTAACAGAAACATCCCTGTGTTATCAACACTGCTTTCAGCACAAATCTAAAACACAGTCCTCTACCAGCTACTATCTAGAAATGTATCTCAATCCCAGCCAAAACCAGTACAGTATTGGTTCACTATCATCACTATCGCTTATCAGGGTTTGCTATAAAAAAGCAGTTGTAAATAAGGTAAAATTGAGGACTTTGCAAAAAAGAACATGAAATTAAACAGTACTACTTGAACTATTGTAAAAGAATGCTGTTGATAGCCTTGCTGCTTGGACATTTTAAAAGAAATTCAGGATCAAGTCCAGGATTCTGCCAGTGGGGTGTACTGTTTTCTACAGAGGCAAGATGGATTGCTCATTTGAAACCTACTTATCCATAGTGAAGACTGCTAAAATATAGATGTTGAACTGAAAGGTGATTCTCTGTTTTCTAATCTCAAAATACACTGAAGTGCTTTTGAATCAGAAAAGGTTAGCTCAATGATCTATTTTCTTTCCCTTGGAAAATACCATCATGTGCCAAGATGACTGTGGTCTGCAAGAACTGTCACTATACGTTCTTTGATCCAGTCTTTTGATATGTACAGTTCATGTGGAGGAAGTGTACTGGTGTGGCATGTCACTTGTAGTGAAGAGGTATGTCTCATTTCTAAAGGGAAAAACCCTTCAGTCTTTAAAAAAATTGATTTTAAAAACTCATCTTTTCCATTCTTTTAAAGGTTCTTTCCTTTCCGTAAATATTGTCTCATTAGTTTTTTCTCAACCATTAGCATCTCTTCTATGAACTATGTAAAAACATACTTTGTGATATCAGTTCCCCTGAAGGGTAAAAGCTACACTAAAAACATGTCAGCATTTCCTGGCACTTGTTTAAAGTCACTGAAGCATTTGAGCAGTAGGCAAGAGGGTGTATCATAGGAGTGGAGAATGTAATAGTTGTCTACAGATGCAGTAGTGTGGAATTAGATTAAGAAATATTTAGAGGTACTTTGAAATCATGTTGGTTGGTTTCAACAGATAAAATTTCCACATGTAATTCCCAGAGAAATAACTTATTCCCATGGCATCTAAAGGCTTGTTAGGTTGTTTTGGTTTTTTTGAGGGCAAGCTGTAGAAAAGCCCAGGCTCTGCTCCAGAGTTGAGTGGCTATTTTAATGGTTTGATGGTCTGTCAGATAGCTAATCTTTTTAATAATCTTGCTAAATTTGTAAAAATTTTATAAGCAAGCAGCGGTGTCAGTGGCTCCCCTGTGACTAAAATGAGTTTGGATTTGCGTTCTGGTAAATGGAGAAACTGGAAAGCAGCTGTGTAGTGTGGGTGTGGATAGCCTGTATTCCTTCTCCTTTTTGACAGTGGTCAAAAGTGGATGCCTAATACAGACCTGAGGCAGGGTTAAGATATACATATAACAGATTTGTTCTCAGCCTCCTGCTGTTGAGGAGCTTTCTGGGTCACTGGCAGTTTCTATGTGTTTAGAATCCACACAACAGATTTCTGGGAACACAGAAAAGAAAGTTCTTTTTATTGCTTTCCTGTCTGGTCTTAAGGCAGAATTTTAGCACCAATTTGAGTGTGTCTGATTTATGTCATTTTCAGTTATTTCTAACAAAAAACTGCGAACAATATTTGTGGCAGTGAAGGTGATTAAATGTGTAGTGCAAAAGTGTAACTTAGTTTCCTGTCATTGTGATTATCACCTGCTTTCTAAAGCCTTTGAAAATTTTTTTAGCAGTTTGTGCCTGTTGTCCTTTTGTGGCAATGCATCATCTAGATTTCCAAATCCCAGTGGGAGAAAGTTAATGTGTTTCCTCTCTTCTGTTGTCAGGGTGGTTAACAATGTGTGTATCAGAATATCAGCCACTTAGAGATGTCAGTTTAAGCTGCTATAACTTGTTCATCTTTATCTGCACCATAAATAGTAAATTGACTGTAAAATGAGTTGAGAGTCACTGGGTTGCCTACAAGTGGCTTCTGAAAGTACTTGTGGAGGTGAACTGTTCAAGGGCTTTAGGGTCAGATGTGTCCCCTCAATGGAAAGTGTAAAAATTTTGGTATGATAGTGTAAAAGGTAGCCAAAGTTAGCAAGAATTCATGGCTTGTGAAATGCTTCTGCTCTCTAGCTGAAGAATAATATAAAAGGTTAATTAAATAAAAGGAGGGATTTTTTGTCTTACTAAATTCATATTTTCCTGGAATTGATCCATACTGTGTATGTGCAGAACACACTACAAAATGGATGGAGTGTGTGGATGAAATACACTAAGAAATTGATAATCAGCAGTGGAGCAAGGAAAGGAAAGAACTTTTGCTTAAATTCAGAGCACTTCATACATTTTTTGTGTTTGAGATGGTTGAATTATTATTCAAAGAGGCCTTGGCAGCTTCAGAGTTGAAGTTTTCAGATGATATTTCTGGATATCCTGTCATATCATGACTCGAGTGACTTTAACATCTTCAGTGGTTGACATAAGGTAAAACTGTATCTTGCTGCAAGGAACTAGGTGCTTTAAATTGCTTTCAGAGCAAGATTTATATTAATTATTTTATATATGTGCACACACACACTCTTGTATTTTAAATACTTAGCAGCTTAGTAATACATTAAAAATAATTAAAATTATTAAGTAAACTTTCATACTTTACAATATGAAATGTGGCAGGGATCCCAACCTTTTTAGCATTTCCAAAGTGCAACTGTTGTTTTCATGATACTTATAAAACTGCTTAAGCTTAGTAGGGAATTCATGCTAAGCTGCTGGTTATTTGACAGAATATTAGTTAACAAACATTTTAAATATTACATATAAAATGAGCCATAGATTATTTCTGCAATTACTTAGTGACTAATCGGTGACAGCTGAAACTAATAGCAAAACTTCTGGTCTTTAACTACTGCTGCAGCTTTTGTGCTTGTTTAGGTGTAGCATAAATTACATGTTCTGAGTTCCATAGGTTAATCTTTAAATGAGTTCCCACTGACAATCTGTCCTGCTGTTCTATACCGATGATGCACGTTTTAATGACGGTGTATGTTAACATGTTGGCATTTCTTCTAGTTAATGTAAGGTTTCAGTGAGCCAGGTGTTAAAAGACCATTAAACTGCATATAACAAACACCAGTAACAGATTAGTAACTTTTGAAGGTAATTACTGTGGTCTAAGTGTGTTAGCATTCAAAATGATTAGCAGGGAGCACTGAATGTGAAGCATGATTTAGCAGGGGGATTATGTTAACAAGTTTTCACTTCTCCTGTAACTGACTGAAAACCAGTCAGGACCATGTGGTGGTAATAACATTGAAATACTCCATCTAGATGCTGCTGGAAAGCTTCAAGAAAATACTCAGTGGGCTACGAGATAGGTCACATATTTTGATGGTGATTTTTATATATCAAGACTATGCATTGGCAAGATTGAGAAGAAGGTAGAAATAGGTTCAAGCACAAATTTAGTTACATCACAATGCTGCACAATACAACAAAATCCTGAAAGAGACCAAAAATTTAGCCAATATTTCATGCATACCTTGTCTTTAAGACTTCCCTCTGTGTGATTCAGAAAAATACATGGTGCTTTCTCATTGATCTGATTTTTTTCAATTTTTTTTAAAGTTTAAATCGCAGATTCTAAGGGGTTTTTAAATGCTTTCATGTGGTACTGAAATTAAGATTTAATCTAAGAAATACATTTTGAGACTATTCTTGCTAAACAATTTGTGCTATTCTATGCGTATTCTGAAATGCTAGCTCAATACTAATTTATTACTAAGCAATTATTAAAGTGTTAGCAGCTAAATTGCGTTTTTATTAAAAGAAGTTAAATTTAAAAAATAATTAATCTGTTCCTAGTGAGTAAAATTTTCCCCAATGCAGTTCGTCCAAAGTGTTTATAATGAAGCCAGGCAGAGAGGTGATTCAGCTTTCCTTCATTCGTAGTAATGATTACATTTCTGTCAGACCTCAAATGGTCTCTGAGATTTCTTTTTTTATAACACGGCGTTCACTACTGTTAGCAGTACTGACTAGTGGCTAATTGCCTGGATTTCAAGGACTGGATTGTGCAATTCTCCTTAAAACTATTAGCGAGACAAAATAAGTGCTGATGGCCTGTTTACTTTAGTGCTGGTACTGCTCATGATTGGGAGGGACCTTGGTGTTAAAGCAGTAGTTGTGACAAAACACGAGCTTTGTCAGTCTTAAACTGGGCCTGCGGTAGGCTGTGTGAAAATCATCACTTCACTTAAAGCATGGGAAGTAGATGGCCACAACAAGCAGCATTTGACCTTGGCTGGTCCCCACCAGTGTGTCTAGTCATGTGCCTGATAAGGCTTTGGTATTGTCTGCTTGAGATGCTAGTCAGTGAAATATTTAGAGTCTTCATCTCCTGGCTGGCTGAAGTCCTTTTGGTTTTTTGTTTGTTTGGGGATTTTTTTGTTTGTTTGGGTTTTTTTATTGTTGTTTTCTTTGATTGGTTTGAGGTTTTGTTGGGAGTTTTTTATTGTTTTGTTTCTTTGGGAGAGGGTTTGCTTGTTTTGGTTTTTAAATAGGAAAAAACCCAGCTTTGAAAAGGAGCTATGGAATGAGTAGGAAAAGGTGGTGATAGCAGCTTTCTGATGAAGCTGTATTAGTACATTTCTTTGTACTGCTGAAGACAAAAAGACTATTTAAAATGAATAGTTTTTCATAATAAGTAAAAGTTTTCTCACAAATATCTATCTTTTTCCCTAAGAAAATGCTTGATTTGTCTTAAGCTCAGTTTATCTTTGGTGGGCTAGGATAGCTAATGGAAGAGTTGAATCTTGTTAGGAAAATGTGCTCTCTGACATCAGTATTCAGGAAAGATGAGGCTTTTGCCCTTGAAACTTTCTGACTTTTCGGAGTGCTGCTGACTTTGTCTAGGAGATAAGGTTTACTCATTAATAAAATCCATTAGAGTCTCATTGAAGATATTTTTAGGAAGAGTAGTATGAAACTTTAGTAGCAGGTGTTGCATTTCTGGACAAAACAAAAATAATAGTTTATTACATTGGAGCTCATGATAAATTTTGTTTCCTAAAAGTTAAGTATTGTGTCTAATACTGAATAGATTTTCTTAACTTAAATAAAACAGATTGTCTTTTATTATTTAGAACACTCAATATATTAATTTGTGTTGAAATTTGGGAATTCACAGGTGCCTGAATTTTTAGAGAAAAATGCTTCGAAATAATAAAATACAGAGTTCAACAACTGGCAGTTCCTTTATAAAAAAAGTTTTCTGTTGAATTCCTTCCCTGCTGTTTCAGGGTCTATTTCTGGTCGCTGCTTCCAGCTGCCAAAATCTTGAAGCTTTCTCCATTGCTTGCCAGAAGAAACAGGTGTGGAGTGCACTTCCTTTGATTCCTGCTCTTGGCATCCATGGCTCCCTTTGCAGTCCTCTTATGACCAGCTGAAGTGTTTCAGATCCTCTGCCATTCCACTTTTTCTCCTTTCCTTGGGAGCAGTTACAACAAATCCAAGAGCTCTGTCTTAGTTCCACCTTCCATTCTTATTCTACATATTGAGGACAACCACATTTCCTGTGTATGCTGTGAGTCAAGAGAGACTTGAGGCTTAGAAAGCAGAGCCTTTTCTGAATGCTGCGGTGAGCCAGATCTGGTGAGGCTGCTGGATGTTGTAGATGGCTGGAACTTAGTGAGGACTCTGGGCTCCAGTTTTCTTTAAAAAGAGGCTCAGAGAGTGCTGAACAGAATAGGGTGATGACAGAATGAAGGGAAACTGAGAGACTTATGGGGAAGAAATGTGCACAGGAATTGTATAAGAGCAGTGCATAGTAGAGGGAGAGTATTTTCAGCTAACTGTGGCTCTTACATGCTGTTCCTCTCTTCAGTTCATGCTTGGATAGTCAATCAAAATACCACATTCTCGTTCTTTCTGCAGTATGTTGTCATTACTGTCATTGGGAAAATAAGACCTAAACATTTTAATCTTTAAGTATTTTTTAAATCTTATAATTAATTAATAAATAGCTGGGCCTAAGAACAAACTTTATGAATATGTAAGTAATGTTTTTGGAATTTTGTTGGAATTTTACTTGCTCATTAATTGTTTTCAGAAGGCTCTTTGTCAGACATATCTCTTTCAATTATGCTGAACTACTCAATAAAGTGACTTGTAGATGTTGCAGAAAGATGGAAATGGATATTACTTTATAAGCTTATTCTAGAAGCTTTAGACCATTAAATAAGCTGTGTATCACTTTCTAGCAAAAAATCTAAAACCTGCAGAATTCCAAGTGAAAAACAGAGATCACTGATCATCAAATTATTTAACATATGCAGGCAAACAAAAAGTTAGAGTCAGGGTTCTGCAAAAAGAGGAAGGCAGAAATTGCTGCAGTGGATCAGGCCTGTTGAATGATCTTATATATAACTTCTCCTTTTACTTTGTAAAAATAATGTCATTGCCAGAAACAGAAAAGCTTACACTGCTGTTGTTTCTAATCCTCTAATATACAGATAAATCTCTGTACCTATAGGTACATAAACCATAAAACCTGCAAAGACTTGTGAAATTCAGTGTTGCAATTTGTTTGTTCAATAACTAATTTTTTTGTCTGCTTAGTAGTACATTTTCTCTGTTTATCGTCTTACAGGTGTTCTTTGAGAGTGAGTTGGGTTTTATTTATATTGTATAATAGCAAAAGGATGATGTTTCCTATAATACTGTCACACTGCTTTTTTTCTGTATGCCTCAGTGCTGTGTTGTCTTTCATTGAGGGACATTTGCAGGCCAAATGTTGGATTTTATTTATGTGAAATCCCCCCTCTGCCTACACTGTTGTTTACTCTGAGCTCTCATGTTTTTGGAGTGTTGAGGGGGTTTGAGTCTTCATTGTCTCTACTCATAGACACTATTCTAAAAGAGGGCATACTATAGATCTGCTGCAGACTTTCCAGTATTTCTTTCTTCAGCATAACTTATTTTTTCTTGGTAGTTGTTTTATTTTGGGGGTTTTTTTTGATTATGCAGCTTTCTAAGATATTTTACTTAGACTTTTCCAGATCAAAGTGCAGGTTCTTGCTGTGTTGAGAATTCAGTAGTGTTTTTTGTCATGTGTGTTATCTCTCAATATTAAACTGAATCTGTTCTTGTGTTCATAGGATTGCTGGGAAGTTCAGGTTCAAAGGGACCTTCCAAGGTCTTTAGTCTGACCTCTTGCTCAAAGCAGGGTTACCTGTGAGGTCAGACCAGGTTGTGAGAGATTTTACCTACTCAGTCCATGCATGAAAAACTGAAGCGAGGAGACTGCAAAGCTATTCTAGGGTAGTCTGTTCTAGTCCTTGACTGTCCTCATGGTGAAAATAAGTTACTTTGTATCCATTCTGGACTTCTCTTGTTTGAACATAGTCTCACTGCTTCTTGTCCTGTCCCAGGGTACCCCTGTGGTGGGCCTGACTGCTTGCTGACCTCCTTGTAGGTAGGGACACTTGCTGTTAAGGTCTTCTCAAGCCCATCTCTTCTCCAGGCTGAATCAGCCCAGTTCCTTCTGCCTTTACTCACAGCACAAGTGGTCTGGCTTCTTGAGCATCTTGGTGGCTCATGTGTCCACATTCTGGGTGTACTTCTTGTATTGTGGGGGCCCAAAATGAGGTGCATTAGACCATGTCTGGAATAATAACCACTGAGTAGAGGACTTATCTGCTGGCAAGGCTCTTTTTAATAAAGCCTGGGATGCTGGTGACCTTTCCTGACAAGGCACACTGTAGGCTCACAGTCAGCTTGATTTATGTCAAGACCTTTTCCACAGAACTCCCCAGCCAGTCATCAGCCTGTATTATTGCCAGGACCTCTCAGGTGCAAGTGTTTTGTGTTTGCATTTTATTTTTGGCTTTATTTATCAATGAAACTTCACCAGTTAATCTTTGTTTTGTATATTGAATAGTTTCCGTGTTCCTAAGTACTTCCTCACTCAGTGATTAATTTTTTTGGTGAACATCTTTTGAGTGTCTGTGCCATTGAACCATATCTTCTGCATTTTTTTGTAATGAAGATTTCAAAATTTTCAAATGTCAGTAATTTCAGATACTTTTGTCTACTGTGTGAAGTACAGCAAACTGATTTACTGTTTCTTAAAGCAGTTGGGGTTCTCCAGTTGTTTTAAAAGAGATAGTGCCTGGACCAACAATCTTGTTCTTATCTCAGGTCCTTTGTTATTTGTCATTATTTGCCCACTTGTCTTTGAAATGAAACTTTGATAGATAAGCATGTTGGAACTGGGATGTCACTGGTGTTCTTCATATAAAATTCATAATAAAGCAACAGTTTTATCACCAGTGCTTCAGTGATTGCCTTGTCCTGGTGGTGCTCTACAAGTTCTCAGATTTCTTGATTATCATCTAATAAAGTAATTTCCTATTCCTACATTTTTCTAGGGCTTAAAATCATTGCCTTGTACACTTCTGGTTTTTTTTAATGATATCTCCTTTTCTACATCTTCATTACATTGAATTTCTGTTTTATATCTTGTTAGTTTAGCATTATATATGCTGTATGTAGTGCTTCTTTACTCCCGAAAGTTGCATTTCCTCTTCCCAGTACTGGCCACAAATTGTTCCCTTGTTTACCATTCCTGTGAATTGTACTTGTCTCATACCAGCAACAGGCTAAAATACCTCCTGTGTAAGAGTAATTCTTAAACCTTTACTCTCACTTAAAGAACCGTGCTATTTTGCAATGTGGTCACAAATCTGTAGCTATTTTACCCATTGACACACTTGGTGTTTCAGCATTTTCTACAACAGAACTAAGTGGATTGGATGTCTTTCTCTTTAGCTAGACAGTTGTGAGTCCAGCTGTTAGAGCTCTTGTGAATCAAGTATGGACTGAAGTACAAATAGATTTGTGTGTCTGATATGGTGGGAATACATGGATAAAAGTCCAAGTTATTTAATAACTGTAAATATAATTTTTTTTCTTTTGTTTTCAAACATTGCTTTTACATGAAAATACTCTTTGGACTGGTAGACATGGGGGTACATGTTTACAAGTGTGAATTTACACATACTTGATTGACTGGCTGTCTTATGGATGTCGTTAGTAGCTTACAGTTCACCACTTAGTTCATTCATGGTTTTGCTTAGGGCTGTCCCTGGGCAGTCAAATAATGTAATTTCTTGTATCCTTGTTAGATGTCAATATACAGATTTCAGGGTTTTGAAAGTATTTTCGATCTGACAAAAGTATTAATGTACAAATGAATAAACTTAACTCCTTTGGAGGGAAGGCAGGGGCACAGAGGGAAGTGGCTGATGGATTTTGGTTTGGTTTGGGGGGGTTTGCCCCTGCAAAGACTAAGCTGTGTTGTCTTAACTGACTGGACAGTGCTTCTCTCCTCTTTCCAGTTTAATGTAGTGGCATGAGTTTATGCGTGTTTGTGATTCTGTTCTTTGTTGTGTGGCTTATTGAGTATTGCAGTGTGACCTGTTTGCTGGCTTCACATGAAGTAGAGCATTGCTAACTGTATCTGGATGTTTATATAAAATACTAATTGCATGTGTTGAATTTTTATATAAGGAGAAGAATGTTTTGCTATCTCTGCAAGAACTTCCAGCTGAATAAAGTGATTAAATGAAGAGCTCATAATTAAGGAATGAGCAAATATAATGCAATTCTTCTTTCTCTCCAAAGAAATTACTGAAAATCTATGCTAAAAATTATATTTTAACAGCAAACAATTAAACATAAAACTTCCTTACTGCCCTTGGAATCTTCTAACGAGAGAGCCAAAGGAAACGCATACCTTATATTGTCATTGGAACAGCACCTCTTTGAGGTTTGCTTAGGCCTCTTTTTTACCCTGCTAACTAAGCTGTGTGTGCAGTGAAAGTCTTTTTTCAAAGAAAAGTTACTCTTCACAACAACTACTCTGCTTTTGCAGCAATTTCTTTCTATACTTGACAAGTTTCTTCTGAAATTTTAATTTTTTTCCAGAGATGTTGATGAACCTTTTTTTAATTCCTGCTTTATACATAGGGAAAAAGTGGTAGAAGTAATACTTAGAATGACAAGAGAAGTCCTTAACAAAGCAGAACTTAAAACAGATGTACTTTGACTGATAGTATTCTGCTATAGCCATTAAACCATTCTTTTTCCCTTGCAAGATTTTTCTGAAATTTATGCTATGAAATGATACCATAGCAATGGAGTTGGAGATGTATATATGTTGCTAAGAAACTACATGATCTGTTCTGGATCAGCCACTGTGATAAAGTGGCTGTTTTGAGTTGTTGCATATGAAAAGGGCCACTTTAGGTGATGTGGGTTTTGCTCCACCGATTTCTGACCTGCAATGCTTGCCTTTGCAGATGGAACATGAGGATTTTGTAATGGAGGGGCATGGCAAGACTCCACCTCCTGGTGAAGAAAACAAACAGTGAGTTACACGTTTATATAAAAAGGACCTTACTGTAGTAAATGGTGTGAAGCACTGTCGTTTAAATGTACTGGGAGCATTGATTGGTTGCTTGGTGCTCACCCTTTTGGTTCCTTAAATATCCATATATATATGTGTAATAGTGGATGGTGGCTAAAAAAAAAAGGCTGTTTTGATTTGCCTTAAATATAAAAGCATAGAAATATGCATTGCAATTTCAAAACATTAATCAGCAATCGTTGTAAAAGGGATAATCACTCTGGAAACTTGACACTGACGTAGTGAGTTTGTACATGAAGTTTTTATACAGCTGCTCTTCACTGAAATAACATGAAATATGAAAGAATCAGGGCCTTTTGGTGTGCATATGGCAGATTGGTCCGTTTTGAGCCTTATTTCTTTAGAATGTGTTTTCATAAAGGATCAAAAATTACAAACAAAGCACTTTTTTGGGGATGAACAATATGAGATGCTGGTACATAGAGCTTTAAGGAAAGCAGCTCGATCAGAGAAGAAAACGACTGATTTCTGTTAGGAAAAGACTTTTTCGTAGGATTTCAAACTGAAATCCAGTACTGGTTGGACTTTTTCCCTGGATTTTTGCTTGGATAGGAAGAACAGAGCCTTGTCCTAGAAGTACTTCAGTGATGGTTGTATTCCATATTCTTTTCATTAGTTAATGCAATGGTAAGTCAATTTTGATACCATAATTAATTTTTTTCTTTTCCTGTCATTTGGAGCAAGCAAGAAGGTGGTCTTTGGAAAATCTAGATCACAGAACTCTTTTTATCCTAAGCCTAATTGTATGTCTCCTCATGAGAATTTCTTGTTGATCTGCACCACACTTGTTGCAGGAAGGCTGGGATGTGACTTGGGGTGAAGGTCTACTTTGCCTCCTAGATAAGCTGGCAACTGTAAGTGCATTGTATCTGTGACAGTGAGTGAGAAGCCATTTCTGAGGTAGACAAGTTGAGGTCAGCAAAGTTCTAGTGCTGAACATGCACATTCTTTTCATCATGGACATGAGCCAAACTTCTCAAAGTAATTGTTATTTCTGTCTATTCAGACTGAGCAACTTACTATGGTATCAAGAGATACAAAAGCTCTTTGAAGCAGAAACTTTCAGAAAGTTCCAGAAGAAAAATGAATGCAGAAATAAAAACTAGGAGTTAGATTTCTGGTCTCCTGAATTGTTTCTTTATATATCTAGTAGTTTAGTGAAATACATTGTTATAGTGAATAATATGAGGGATATTGTATTGGATTTGTCATAGCCTTGTGTTTCTTAGGTGTCTTATTTTGAGTGCAAGTGGAAACTAGAATTACTTTGTAGTTGATCTGATTTTTAATTGGAGCTTTTCAAGTGGCTTAAAACATTATCTCTCTTCTCAAAAACTCTGGTTATTAAAGAATATGAGATTAATGATAGGTGGTGTTTTTATTTTTTAACTAATAAATTTGTGTTCAGGTGGCATCTGGAACCTTGTCATACAGATTCTGCTGTAGGAGTGTTATTCTTGATAATATTTTGGTTGAAGTCCAAAGGTGCGATTTTAGTAAAGCAACAAAGAATTGAAGGTAGTTCTTTTATGCAACTTGTAGCATAATGCCAGTAAAATTCAATTGTGGGTATTGCTCTTAAATTTAAATCAATCACTTAAATCTTTTTTTACCCACAGTATCAAATTTTCAGCTAACAAAATTGTCTGCCTTAACAGAGTTTACCTCTTGTCATAAGAGCCAGAAGAAAAAAATCTGAAATTACTTTTTTGTGTTATTACTTACTTGCAGTGGGGATTAGCTGGTCATCAAGATACTGGACTGGTTTTTTGAAAGAGCACAGAGAGGAGCTCTGGAGCACCTGACAGAGGAGAAGCAGAGAAATCTGTGACTGTTTAGCCCTGAGATAAAGGAGAGGATATTATTATCCATGTGTATAGATATCTGATGAGGAGACTAAAGAACACTGGGCCAAATTCTTCACAGTGGTGCCTCGTGGAGAGGCAAGAAGTCATTGGCATAAACTAAGATGCAGGAAACTCCACTCAAACACAAGGGAAAAAAATTTCTTTTTTTTACTGTTAAATGTGGTCACACCTTTGGAAGAGGTTACCCAGAAAAGTTGTGCATTCATAGCCCTTTAAGTGACTCAAAACTCAGCTGGGCACAATCCCAATCCTCCTTCACCCTGCTCTAGTGAACAATGCTTGGAGCAAAGGGATATGGGGTTGATGATCTCAGTGATCCCATCCTTCTGCAGTGATTCTGTGATGTGGTGTACCCATGTCTACTATTGTCTTCCTAGCTGGTTTGAAATAAAAATGGAGCTTATTAGTGAAAGGTAGATTCTAAGTTTGAATGTTGAGTCAGATGTTCTCTACAGAAATAGCTGCACCACTGAAGATGCTTCCTTCCCTTTCCAGCTGTTGTTAGACTTTGTAGAATTATGCAGATGGAATGCTTTTTCTTTGACTGCTTCTAATTTACTTTTCAGGAAAGTTGGCCATTGTAATTTAATTGCCTTTTGTTAGGCAGCCTGGTCTGGGTAGCTCTGCACTGAGATTGTTGAGGAAGAGTTCAGAAGATATGGTTTCAGCAAGGGAATGAACTTGGACCAGAGTTCCAGAGCAGTCTGCCAATGTTGACCTTCTAGGAAAGCCCTACAAATTTCTTAGTATTTATCTGCATGTCAGTGGGCTCAAAGCTTTACTGGACAATGAAGGAACAGCAATAAAAGGATGCTTCTGAGAGACTTTCAATGGATGTGATAGTTCTTACCTGGCCCTGGTTTCATGTGAAATTTTCATTACTAAAGTATAGCTTCAAAACTGAATACAAGAAGCCAGCATGCTTGGATGATTTCTGGCACTTTATGAAACAGATTATTTTCCCAGCTTGACTTGGGGATAAGAACTTGGCATTTTTGCCTTCTAATATTAAACAAACACACACATCAAAACTGCAAACAAACCTAGCAACAACAAACAACCCTGCTGCAATGTTGCAAACGTTTTTTCTGCCGTACTGAACAGTGTTTTGGACAGACTTACCATACTAAAGTTACAGCATTTTAAGATTTTTAATTGAACTATAAAGGATACCTGAGAAATGCTGTCTTCTGATACCTGTCACCTTTATGGGAAGGAATTACCTGGCTAAACTGTATACAGGGTCTTCAGAAATCTTCAACTGATCATTTACAACATGGATATAGGTTATTTCAATTTAAGCTAATTATGAGGAAGTTACCCATTCAAAATCCTTAGTACAAGTGAGAAATGGAATGGGCACAGTCATCTCAGTCCTGTGAAGGATTTGCAGTTTATGTGCAGTGCATGTGTCACAAAGGTGTCATGGCTGTGCAGCAGTGATTTATGCTAAAAACTGCACTTCAGGAGAAGTGAGCCTGCTTGGACTTCTGGAGCTGATCATGGCCATCTCAGACATGCTCCTGCTCCCTCCCAATGGAGAAAGATGTCATTATGCTTAATTTTAGGTGAACATTTTGTTAGAGGTATTCTCTCATATTTTCATCCATTACAAAGAGGTTGACCTGAACTGGCATGCTTAGGCAGTAAATATTATCTCCCGCCACAAAATACTTACATTTTACATGGCAGCAGCCTGTTGTGCCCTTATCAGATTATAACAGGGCTTTTACTTTGCTGCTGCTGGAGTGAAGATTAAGAGGCAAATGTGATCCAGGAACATCTTTCCAAAACAGTCAAACTTCTGTTGATGAGCATAGGACAGGGGCAGGAAAAAGAATTCTGCTGAAGTCCTTAAATTGAGGTTCTGCTCCTAGCTCTAGTAGCATTAATTAGCAGCTCTGCCTGTGCTAATAAGTTACCACCTGCTGTCATAACCAGAAATGTATGCATGCTAATCTGAGTGAAAGGGATTGGGTAATGATAAACTACTCTTTTTTATAAGATAAATGTTTTACTCTTCCTTACTGACATATGGAGAGGACTGTTTGACAGTAACTGTTTAGACAAAAAGTGAGCCAAGTTCATACTCAGTTTTAGAAGGAAGGTAAGCCAAGCTGCTACTGTTGTTTGAAGTACCTCAGCTGGTTATTCCCCACCTGCTGTTTTGTAGTAATGGGAGAGAAAAGTCTTCAACTATCTTGACAATTAGTACATCTGAAAGTGATTTCTGTTGTAAGAAAGGTATCAAAACAAGATAATTTCTGTAATTTAGAAAGTGTTATAAATGAATCAGAATCAAAGTTAGTATCAAACAATTTATTTTACGATTCCCAAAACCAATTTGAAATAGCCACAATAAAAACAAGCAATACTGGTGTTGAGTGGGCAGGGGGACAGCCTCAAGTGTGAGCTGACCTTCCCCATCCACAAACACCAGGTTCCAGGGTCTAGTTTTTATACAGTTTTCCTGCCCTGGGGCATGTTCATTGTGTGTCTCTGTCCAGTGGGCATATTCATGCCATCCTTTTCTTTTACTGTTTGGTTCTGAAAGGATATCCTGGAGGAGTTTGGCATCTGAATTAGATTCCTGGAATTGTCCATTGAAATGCTGAATCTTTCTCCATCTCCTGTCCTCCCTCCTTGACTGGTATCAGGTATTGATGTATCGAGAAGTGGGGTCTCATCTTTGACGACTTGGGCCATCTCCTGTCCACCACATCTTTTCTGTTGCAAATGGTGGTTCTGCCCTGCTATTATTCTGAAGACCTTTACAAATGGATATGAGTTTCCGCAGCCAGAGAAGCCTTTTGCAATATTTTTGGAAGTCAGATCTTGCAACATGATTTTCAGGTTATACATACAATATATTTTGATACATGAATTTACCCAAAGCATATATCACAGTTGGATATGCTTAATACATGAATTTATATACTACACAGATTAAAATACACGAATTTATACATCTCAAAAGTGTCATTCGTTAGACCTACTGAATAAGCTTTTCCCTGGCTTGCTAGTTTAATGTACAGATTCTGAGGCAAGTGCTTTTAATGAAACCCTCCAAAATTACAGTAATGCCAAGATGAGATTGGAACCACTGAGCATCACAAAATTGTTTAACATTTGGTAATAGTATCTTATTTTTCTTAGACATTTCAGCAGGAACATTCAATGTCTTCCTGAATTTGTGTGTGTCTTGGTTTAGAAGACAGGTATCTGGACAATTCAAATCCCCTCCCTCCCCTTTCCTATTATGATTTAGGAAAAAAAAATTAGGGGGCTTTTTCTCAGGCAGAGTTCTGGGAATAAGAAATAGCAGCTCTTTACTAGTATGTATAACAAAAGAAAACAAAGAAGAAAACCCAACAACTACAGCAACCTACAACCAACTAACAGAACAGTACCAAGAACCTTGAAAGCCTTGCCTCCTAAAACCCAGGACAGTTCGGTCTCGATGGCTCAGTGGTCTCGGTGGCCTCTTCACGGAGCTGGAAAAACAGTGCAATATCACGGGCTGGCAGCTGGGAACGGCAGGGGGTCCCCGGCAGG
>VWYP01033289.1:85965-107817 GCA_013400435.1 Pycnonotus jocosus
TTTTTTTTTTTTTTGGTGACAGCAGAACTGTCCCCTCCATGTCCCGAGAGCAAGAGAAGAAGGAATCTTCCTCCAGCTCTGCCTGTTACCTGCCCTCACTCGCCCCTTCCCCCCTCTCAGAGCAACCTTTTTTGTATTGTTAACGACCCTCAAGTACCTGGCATTTGTCTCTTAGTAACCAAGGGAAAAACAAATTCCTTAAGGAAAAAACCTAAACCCCAACAGTGTGACATTACAGTTAAAAGAAAGGAGTAGTTAAATTGGCATAACGTGGAAAAAGGAGTTACAGACTCTAAAAGTCATCTTGTCCAATACCGTGCTCGAGGTGGGGAGGTGCAGATTTGGTTAGATTAGATTTAACTTCTAAGTTGTATCAGGCTTCTCAGTGTTATTCTAGAGCTTTTCTGGACAGTCTCTTGCAATATTAATCACCCTCACAGTGAAGAAATTTTCATAATATTCAGTAAGAATTTATGATCATTGCCTTTCACCTTTGAATGTGCGTGTCTGATGCGGCCCAGTCTTCATTAAAACTTACCACTGCATTCACTTACACATCAGAATAGCTCCCCCTTCCTTCTGGCTTAGTTTGTGATGTGAAAACTAGGTGAAATCAAGAAGCCAGTTTACAGGCTTTTGTTTTCAGCAACCTGCTGATGTCAGGGGCACATGTAAACATCACTGCTATAATGTAACAAAAGAACCCAACTTACTCTTTCATAGTGTTGCTGAAAACTATAAAAAGGCTGCAGTGGTGTATCCTGGCGTTGTCTGGTTTGATTGGTGAGAATGATAGACAGTTATGAACTACTGCAGCGTTCTTTTGAACGGTTGAAATTCCATAAAGGTCCCTAGCATAACTTCTGTTCCTGTAGGATAAAACATTGTTCTCACCAAATTTAAAGTAAGCAGTTACCTAAAAGCTTGTGTAAGGGGGGTTTGTTTGGTGTTTTAAGGACATTCAGTATTACAGAAGATACTGAGACTTTCCTTGAGTGCCATTACACTTTTTTGATTTACTGGCAGTACTGACCTCAGCAGAGGTTGATTTTTGTCAGAAGATCCATGCTGCGATTTTCAAAGTAGTATCCAAATCCTAATTCAGATTATCAACTCAGGTTTGAGATACCTAAATGCCTGTCAACCCAAATTCTGTGAAATTAATGGCAAGTCATTTCTTGAATTACATTCAAGAATTATGTAAAGGCGTAGCTATTTTTATATTGTTGATTGTTCTCTGTGTGTAGAATAAGTAGCCCATTAAAGAAATGTCTCCAAACATTTAAGTCCTCTGCCTGAGATCCTAACAAGTCACCACAGGGAGATGTAGGAGGTCTTTGTTGGCCGTACCAGACGTCTCTGTCACAAGGTGTTGCTGTTCTGTTAGTGTGTCAGACTTATGCTTCAGACCCAGGGATAACTCAGGCTTGCTCTGATATCAGCTTATGAGTAGGAGAGTTCTAACTTTTTTCTTTTATATCCTTTGAGATTAGATAGGGTATTTAAGAGTGTAAGACCATTAGACTAAAACCAAATGAAAACTGATCCAGCTAAGGATTAAGGAATCTTTTCATCACCTTTGTATTGTACAAATATTTTTAGTCCATACAGTGGAGTGAGTGACAAGACATTTTTGCATTTGGAGGAAAGATTACCTGTGTGTTTAAGGGAGCCTTGAGGCATAGAGAAAAGAATTGAACTTTGTTGTGCAATTGAGTGGGTAGAAATTAATGAGACAGGAGCAAAATCTGTATCTGTAAAGGCAGCTGTGTTTTAGCTGTGACTTGTAAGTCAATAAAGTTACAAAAGCTGACTTGCACCCTTACAATGTAGTATTTTTGAACAATATGCATAATTTATACACAAGCACTATAAAAGGCAAAAGTTTCATTGTCTTCCGTATTTTACCAGTTCAGTGTTATACTTAAATGTTTTGAAGTTTTTGTACTTAAAATGATAAGTATTACCCACAGGAAGACTCTTGTCTGAGTATTCTAAGCAAAAACATTTTAAAATCAGTCATTCACTTCTGAAAGTTAGACTTGAAAAGGTTTTCAATTGTCATTTCATGTTTTTTAAGACTCTGCATTTCATTGAATCACTTAGTGATTCTATCTCATTTTTTCCTTTCAAACCATGAACAAATACAGGCTTTTCATACACCTTAGCTAACCTACAACTTAGTGTACTACTGTTTTGCAAGTATTTTCTTAATATGTGGAAAGAAACGGAAGCCAGATGACTTATGGGAAAAAAAGGAAGTCACACAGAAAAAAGTCAACTTTGGAAGTTAAGTTCCCACTTACTATCACAATGTGTTTAGTCTATACCACTGCTGAATATTGAGAGAGGAAAGTATTTTGGGCAGTATACATTCTAAGTGTGAATTCTTTGGCACTTCTTTTCTGAGGATTTTATGGTGCTCTCTTCCACATATCTTGTGATAAGACCAGGCTAGTTTGTTTGGGCTCTCCCCTGCCTCCCAAGATCTGCATTTGTCCTCCATAGGAAGTGCACAGAGCCTGCTTCTGAATCTGCAGTCTCATCTCATCAAGAGACTACTTCACACTTGTCTTTACAAAACCAGAGAAAATTTATTTTCCATTCCAGATTGCTTGACTTATAAACATGATACTGCAAAATACCCATAGTGTCACATATCCTTGATATTTTGATTGTTATCTCTAGTTATTCCACTTAGTAATAATTCTCATTGGTGGTGGAATGGAGGATATCCTGATTTGCTGCTGTCTCACAGAGCTTACTGTACTTTGCAGGGGAGAGTATTTGCATACTGATCAAATTCCTAAAATCCCAAAGCCTCTATATTCCAGACACCACCACCCACTCTTCCACCTACTCTTGTCCTCTAGTCTCTTACCAGGAATTCCAGGAAAAACTATCTGCTGGACACTCAAGTTCCTTGTCCCAGAAGTTGGGGGATTTTATGTCTGTTTGATTAGTGGCTGTTTGTTTTCTCTCTCTGCCAAAGTTGCCTTTTCAATCTCTCCCAAAGGAGCAGCCCAAGGTAGCTGCCCTCCCATGTATCATTTATATGGATGGCTGAACATTGCTCTCTTTTAAGTATTTCATTGCTATTTAGATGCCAACTCCTGGAGGACACCATGGGAGTCAGATAACAGACTTAAAGAATAGCAAGCAAAATCATCTAAGATGTAGTGGTAGACTTGCAGTGCTGGATTGATGGCTGGACTTGATGGTCTTGAAGGTCTTTTCCAACCTAATACGATTATACGGGCTAGAAGGGCTTTTAATAATTTTGAGTCCTGTCTAAATTAGCATTTTGTCTATATTCTTAATGTAAAAATACAATTTAGATGAATTTCCGTGGCACCTACACCAAGTTACTGCCACTAACTTTGATTTGCTAAAGATTTAGTTTTTGGACTGCTAGCAGAAGTCAGTAGCATCATAAATGTGTATGAATTACAGTCCTAAATTTTTCCCCCTTTTTGCATCAAATTTAAGATACTCTCTCCTTTTTTTCTCTGCTTCATTCTCTCTCTCAAAAAAAATATTAATCGTTTTTTGAGTATTTTTTGTGTATACACCCACAATGATTGAATAGTTGAATCTTCCTTTCAAGGAGATGGAGTGCAAGGGGAAAAAAACACTACTGCTTTTATGTTGCATAAATGAGTTTGTGATGTCTTTTTGTTTGTGTGGAAAACATAGAAATTTTCTTGACTATGTGCTATGGCTTAGATATACCAGAGGTTAAAGTAGAGAGAGGTCAATGGTCTTGGTTCCAAGATGCAGATATTAGCCTTGATGAAGTGACCATCATTGGTTAAAGAAAGGGAGGGAAAGAAAAAAAGCAAGCTCTTTATTTCCATGTAGAAGATATGACTTATTTTGTATGACTAAAAATATTGTACTGTGTGGTAAACATGGTATAAATTAAAAACTTGTTTACAGAGATATTTTGGAGGTCTTAAGCTGCATTGCTACTCTGGCTTGCTGTGATCCAGAAAGCTGGTATGATTTCTTTTACTCCTACCTAAATAGATGGAATTTGCTGGACTCTTTGCCCTAAGTCAAAGTTGTTCATATTTGGGAGTCATACTGTTTTTTAGATTACTGCATGCATTTGAATATTTAGGACAGCTACAGCTTGTAGGATTTTCTGCCTGGATAGCCAGCTGTTCCTTTCCTGACATTTCAAACTGAAGGACTGTACATGGAGGCAAATTACTCAAGGAAGATGTTAAAGTTGCTTGGAAAGATCAGTTTACAGATTTTTGCAGTAATAAACAATATTTTAAATAAAAAAAATTAGTCAAATTAGGGAAATCCTCTCTTAGAGTAATCCACTCAAAATACATTCTTTTCATATTCTGCTTTTACTTTGGGTGTTTTGTTTTGGGCTGGCTTGCTTTTATTATTATTATTTAACTTAGCATATTATGGTTCCTTTAATGAGAACAAAGGAAAATGGGTTGGTGCCAGCTTCAACCAAGATGCCAGAAATTCCTTTGCTCAAGAGGTTTCCAGCCCAGTGATTGAACTCCCCATGCTAAAACTAAAGACAAGTTAGAAAGATTTGTAGAGAGAGATAGTGGGCTATCTCTCCAGAAATAAATTTAAAAACCCAAAACAATAGAAACCACTAGGCACAGTATAGCCTACTTTTAGGTAGGGGGAAAGAAAAAAAAAAAAAAATTGAACTAGAATAAGACTTTCAGTCCAAAAAGTCTTCTTTGTCTTTTCTGAGATATCCTAAAAATATTTGTTAGAAATCTGTTTTTGGTAGAGTTCAGGAGCATGTCTAAAGGCACCATATAAAGAAGGGATCCTGTTGTGGTAAAGTTTTTTCTTAAGTATTCTAACCTGGTCAAATGAAAAAGCTTGCTGCTGTTTTAAAATATTTAAAGCTTCAAGGCTGAAACAGGGTGAAGGAAGGCTTTAATGAATGAAATTATTATTCCTTTTGAAATTTGTTGTAACAGCTGTGGTTGATAGAAGTCATTTGGATCAGTCATGTAACTGGCATGGTAATACACATGTTATAAATAACAATTAGAAAGCAACACTCGGTGTATTATGGGTGGGATGACATGCTATACAATTTCCCTGAACTTCTCTTTATTTGAAAGACGCATGGAGGTGTTTGAGGTCAGGTTGGATAGGGCTTCGAGCAATCTGGTCTGGTGGAAGGTGTACCTGCCCACAGCAAAGGGGTTGCAACCAGATGATCTTTAAAGGGCCTTTCCAAACAAAACTGTTCTATGATTCTCTTTTCAGTCTCATTCATATAATTGCATTAAACCGGTAACTGTCTCCCATTTCATTGATATTTTGGCAGTTTATAGGATTTTAGGAACTGAGGACCTTTTAGGATAGAACTATGGCCTTCAAAATCAAGATGTTTCTGGGTTGATAATGAGCACGTTAAAGGAATTCTAAGAATATTAATTTACAGAAGTTTTGTTGCATGTTGTGTTAGTGGAAAGTACTTATTTAACGTCCAAGGATGTGAATATAAAGATTCAATCAACATTTAGATGTGAACTTCATTGATGCAAGATGATGTTGGGGGTCAATTCTTTCAGTTCCTAGAGTAGTTAAATCTCATGCAATGGCTTTTCATGTCTTTATCTTTTCCAGGTAAGTTCGGAGTCTCTTGTCCAGTTCTGGTCAAGTGAGGCAGAGATGTAAAAAACTCTAATATAATTACCCATATTTTAACTTCCATAGCTTCCTAGAGAAGAGATCAAAGTTGATTTCTACACTAATAGAAGGGTTTCAGGACAAGACAAATAATTGTCTGTTCTGGTTATGTCTTCTAACAGCTTTTTGTGTATGTGTTTTGGGATTAGCTGCAGTATATGCTAGTTTTTTGTCCAGGCACTGAAATAGGTGAAAACTCTTTATGGGAAGAGCTCTGCATAGAGCTCAATATACTGTTAGAACCTTGGCATCAAAGGAGAACTGGCTGTGCAGGAAGCTGTGATTAGTGTGGAAAGTAGAGGTTCAGTGATGTGTGACAGAGATTCGTAGGAAATGAGCTTTTGGTTCTGTCGTTCCCTCAACAACTTTGTTAAAAGGCAGACTGAAATCTTTCTCCAGTCTGGAAAGGGCATTTGGGGAATTGAAGAAGTGGAGGCTTAGTGGTAGATTATTTATAGGCTGAACAGTGGGGGAAAGTATTGCAGCAGATTGAGGAAAAATTAGGTGGAAAAATGAGTGTTTGCAATATTTGGTGAATTAAGTTTTCCTTCTGACTCACTACCTTTTCCTGAGCACGTCATTAATATATAGGGTCAGAACTTGGCTTGGGCTTGAAGTCATGTGTCATTCTTAAACTGAAGTTTTCAGGCCTTGTATTCTTTCTTTTTTCCCTGGCAAAATATGAATGAGGTCTGAGCTTAGTATGACTCCAAAGCAGTGTTGCAATATAAGTTTTGAATAATAGTAATTCCTAAAATGTGTTGATAGGTGCCTTTGTGTAAGGGATGCAAAAGCTGCTGTAACCTTTTCAGAAACCAAGCAAGCTTTTCCTTTGTTGGATGCTTTTAGTCGTGGTATTTTTCTCTGAAGAAACAATTTACATTATACTTCTGATGACTGTCATTAAAAACCACTGCCAGCTCTGTTTTCACAATTCTGCAGCATAAAATATCTATTTACCAAGTGGAAGGGGAGGACCCCCAAAAAACCCTGGTTTTCCTTAGAGTGAGTGTTTTGTCCTTGAAAAATGTTTGAACACTTGAAAGTTTTGCTCTCATGCAGAAAGAGAGGTCATCACTCTTGCACAATGGCTTAGATGAAAGTGCTGTGAAGACTTTAAAAGAAAGTCTGTTGATACAGCCAGAATTAGCTATCGTCTTCAATTTTCAGAAGTGTTGGGCTTCAGCATCTCTGTCTATTCAGAGATAATAATTTAAAAGTGATCTGAACCATCCATTATCCATGACTGAGACTGTTTTTAATTTTTCCCTTGAAAGAAACCATATGGCAGTTTTAAGAGCACCCAAAGAATAGTAATTTTAATTCGGTTCCTTAATTTATTGACTTCTCACCTTGCCTTTTATTAGTAGAAACCGTGAAACTGTGAAATACAGTCCTTGCATACGTGTCACTACCCTGAGCAGTGCTTTTAGTCTGATCTCAGGAAACACAGGCACTTTTCTGATCCCTTTTAACTTGAAGAGTTATGCTTGGTGGGATTGTAATCCCGGTCAGTTGGACTGATGGGGACTGGTTGGGGAACTGGTGAATAATCTGCCTCCAATTATCTTGCATCTCTTACTGCACCCCACTTCTGGGATTGGGAGAGGGAGATGTGGAGAAATCTAACTAATGAGCTGCGGTAGGGTAAGAGGGCATGTAGGCTTCAGTTCACTTTGGCAATAAAATCTGCCTTTTTTTCCTCAAATATTTCAGGAGGCAAACTCTTCACCAGCAGGAGAAAGGACAGTTGGTGACAAGGCATTCATGCTATGAGAAACTTGTTAATATTTGAGGTTTCTGCTGGGGAGCTGTGTTAGTAGGAGATTAATTGACTTTTCCACTGTCATAATATCAGCTATGAAGAACTTTCTGGGGGAATAAGTAAGTCTTACATTTATTGCCATGGGTATATAGGCAGTATAGAAAGCCCAGTGGATAGGGTCCAGTGTTGGGATGATGAGGGTGCAGCCTTCAAAGTACGATGACATCAAACTGTAGGACTTTGAGCCCAAACAAAATGCCAATTCATGAAAGAGGGAGTTTTACATAGGGACTGGGATGAACTCAAATCCTTTTAAATCTGGGTAGAGATCTACAGGTCAGACAGACCTGGTTCCTTTTTGAGGTGACAGCTGGAGGGTGTGGATACCTCAGTTCCAGTGGACACTGGAGCATGCTTGTGTACAAATATTAAAGCCTGATTGCTTGATTCTTATTGATAGGTCATCAAAAAGAATGTGCTCTTACTAGAACCACAGTATACAGCTTAATATGAATTTAAAAACCCATTCTTCTCCTGTCTCAGTTGAGATATTAGCACAGGGAATCCACGATTGTAAGCATCTCTCTTAATGTGCATGTATGTGTCTGCTCATACTGAATACTGTCCTCATAGGAGCACTGTGGGGCTTCATTAAAGATTTTAAAGGGCTTTATGATTCTCAGATGGAAGGCGCTTAGAAATGAAGTGTTTGTAATCAGATAAGTTAGTAGCACATAACAAGGCTATGACCTATTAACAGTGGCTATTAACAGCCTATTGGCATCAGAATAATTAATGGTTAGGTTTTTGAAATGCAAAATTGCCCTTTGAAAAGGAATGTGGATATGCTATGTATTTTTATGCTCGACTCTGTTGTTATTTGAACTACTGTGCTGCATTACAAACAAACAAAACTCAACATACCTCTCAAATCCAACAAAAACCTGAAAACTTTTCATTAGCCATCTTAATCAATATGCTAACAAGAATAGGCAAAGAATTAATACCTTTCAAATGGTAGTTTAGTGGAAAAAATCAATTAAAGCTACAGTTATTTAAGAACTACCCATACTGGCCTCTCTAAATAGTTTTGGTTCACTGATAATTTACTTGCTTTCTGATTAAAAGAGCTTTGTCAATAGAACATTGGTAAGGTGAAATTCTATTGTACTTATTTCCACTTGGATACATAGCAACTCAAGTGAGTACTCTGAAAGTCATCGCAGTATTATCTACTCCTTGAAGTAAAGGCTTCCAGGACTTCAGAATGAAGAGTTGGCAAACCATAGTAAAGAGGATTTATAGGTCTCAGTAAAAAAAAATTTGCCTTTTGGGAGGGAATAAAATTGTCTGTGACTTAATGCATATTGTCATACCCTGTGTAAACGTGCATAGAACATGTAGCTGCAGTACTTAATGTATTTTTTGGGAGGGAGTAGCTGTTTCATAGATACACAAATACATTTGCTTTTATGAAACTGTGTGAATTGGATGCATAGCAGTTGGTTTGGATTTTGTCATTAGGGATTTAGAGCAGTTGTGGTGTTCTCTTTCGGTCTTGCCACAAATAAGATGTTCCCTGAGTTTTCACCACATTTCCTAAACTGCTGTGTTTGGATTAGACCAGCCACAAAACACTCCAACTGGCTACATCCAGCAGGGCAATTTTCTGCTCTGGTTTAGACAGAGCAACCTGAGCAGTTACATCCAGCTGTTTCTATTTCATTAAGTACCCAAAAATGCAACTCACACAAGCTATTACCAGAGTTTCTTGAGCCTGTAGAGACAGATAGTAGTGCAGGCTGCAGTCCTGTTGAAGAAATTCCTGTTTGAGTTTGAGTTTCTGTACCTTATCATGAGGGTGGGAACAAATCATGTCAGAACCAGAGCCACCCTCCTGATGAGGCCAATGGCTTATGTTCTATGATAATACATACTAATAATTTTTATTCTCATTCATAAGCTGTGCAGCTTCTGCCCCCCTCAGATTAATTCCTTTGGAGTGCCCTCCCATGGATCTCCTAGTTAGTTTCATTCCATGGTGTTGTCCTGAATGAGTGATTTAGATGCTTAAAGAATTCCTGTCAAAGGTATTGGCAAAAGCACCATGTCTGTGACAGTTCAAGATACATTTGGATAATGCTCTGAGGCACATGCTGTGATTCTTGGGGTGGCTTGTGCAGGGCCTTTGTGTTGGACTTTGGAGATCCTTGTGGGTCTCTTCCAACTCAGAATATTCTGTGGTTCTGTAATTATTGGCAAAAGCAGGTTTTCATATAAATTTGTGAAGGTACAACTTAACAGAGTTTAATGGCAAGGTTCCGAACCTCTGTTGCTTACTACCTGGATGAAGCATAGCAAAGAAAATTGGATCATAATCAATCTGAAGAGATTTGTGCAGAGGCTGAGAATATGAAAAGAGTGCAAAGGGTAAGGGAGACCATCCCATTGAATCATGAGGTCCAGAGTGAACCCGCTTGCCAGACTTAGCCTCACACTTGATTAGTGGATTTATGTCTAAAAGGATTTAGGAGTACTTAATCTTTGGATAATTTTACATGGAATGATTAAGTAGAAGTTAGTATAAGCACAGCAGCAATGTAACTGTAGATCTGAGATGGCACTATTCATACTAGCTCTAGTGTATTTAAAGCAATTTGCACACACCCAGACCAAAAGTCTGTACAAAGGTGTACGTGTTAAAATTCATCTCCTGTTAAGCTGCGTTTTGGCTTTTTACTTTCTACATCGTTACGTTGCATAACTGTACAGAACCAAAAACTTGTATATTTTAAGGGTTCGCTCCTGAGGGTGCTCCCGAGAGCTTCCCAAGCGAGCTGTCAGTTCCCTCACCAGGCCATGGTTGCATTACATAGTCGGCTCCAGCATTTCCTACCTGTGTTGGGCTGACTCAGGAGCAAGTCTGCTCACAGCAGGATCATACCCGCGTCACCATATCCTTTTGCTGGACTGTTTACTGTTTCTGCACATTCGGGGTAACATCTGGAAACATCCTGCAGATTTTTTTTAACGTTGCAAGATGCTGTGATTCTCTGTTTCAACCGCTGTTAGAGTGGTTATCTATAGAATTTTTTGGGAAGACGCTGTGGAGTGTCTGCCTAATGACTGAGTTGCTGCCTGAGATTTAAAGCAGGCAATGTAGCAGGATTGATCGAGTTTGCTCTGCTGTCCTGCGGCCCTCCCGTGTCTGGACCTTGATCTCGGGTTTATGCGTGCGTGTGGTGTGGGCAGTCTGGTTACAGCCTGTATTAACTTTGGTCTGAGCATGAACCTTTTGTCCTTGAGTCAGGAGGGCGTTGTGCTTCAAATGGGGGTTCCTTTCCAAGCAAGCGCTGGGGTCGGTGTTCCCGGTGCACCGCAGAACAAGGCGTGTGGCTGGAGGGAGTTAACATTCACCATTCGCCGCTCTTCGGCTCTGCAGCCCTAATGTGGAATTCGCATAATTGGTTGCTGGCTTCTCAGCCGGTTTTAAAGAGAGAAGCTCCATCTGGGCCGCCTGCCGTACTCTCCGCAGGACTCCCCCCTGAACCCTCCCTGTGCCTCGCCTCTGCCCAACGAGGAGGAGGCCGTCCCGCTGCGGGCAGGGCGCTGTCCCTTTAAGGCAGGGGGCGGGCCGGGTCCAGGCGGTGAGTGACAGCACGCCCGGGATCACGTGATCCGCCCGTATTTGAAGGTCGCAAAAAAGCAGCTTCCTTTAGAGAGAGCAAGAGGGAGCGAGAGGGAGGGAGCGGAAGGAGAGAGCAAGGGAGCGCAGCCAAAATGGCCGACGGACCGTCTGCTGGGTTCTGAACGTTTGAAATAAAAAAGAGAAAAAAAAATTAACAAAAAAGAAAAAAAACCTAAACAAAAAAGCAAAAAACACAAAATCTTTTTTGGATTTTTTTTTCCATTTCCATTTCTACCTTGTATGCCTCAACTCGCTGGATTTAAGCACTGCTGCACTTTATGAGGTTAGTGGTACGTTTATGTTTTATTGTTTTTACCTATCAGTTGATTTTTTTAAGAGCCTGAGCTGACCGTTTCTATCCGTGGTTTTTACAGAGGTGAACAAAGACTTGCTTCAGATGTTGTCTGCTTGTACGTGTACGGCACTTTTATTGGATTTTTGGGGTTTTTTAGAAGGAGGTCTCTGTACAAGTGTGTGGAATTGGAAGATATTTGTAATTTAAAACACCTAGGCAAATTATAGAAGATCGTTTGTATTTTCCGCTCTGGTGAAGTACAAGATAGTTCTGAAAATCTTGTTTTATTTAAATAGAGGCTTTTTAAAGAGAGATTTCTTCCCCACAGCACCCGGAGGTCTTAAATCTGCTTCAAAAATTTGCATATATAAAGCTGGGCTCGGATTCTTTCTGCTGCTGGGTCGGAGCGGAGCCGGCTGGGGCCGTGCCTTCCGCGGGAGCAGAGACGCAGCCTCGCTGCCGAGCCCCGGGGAGCGATGCGGGGGCTGGAGCTCCGGCCGGGCCCGGCGCTGCTGCCGCGGGGNGCGGCGCATCTGGCGTGTGCTGTGTATTCAGGAATGTGCGGGATGCTGGCCACTGCCGGGGTTTTGTGTTCTACGGAAAGCAAGTGTTCATCTCCACCTTAGTAAATGTAGGCAAAGAGCTGCGCCTTGCCGCTTTTTTTTTTTTCCCCCACCCTTCTGTGTTACTAAAAATTTAAATCCGAGTTATTTTTGCAACTCCCTCCAGAAACAAGCAGAAAATTAAAGGGAAAATAGCTGGAGCTTGCTTTCTGAGAACAGGCCCCTCCTCCTGCATTGTAAGAGTGTGATGTAATGCTCCTTTCTGTGAGGGTAAATGAAAAAAATTCTGTGGTGGTATACCTTATTCTTCACCCTTACCTCACAGGCATTGCATTGTGATATTTTTTTGTAGCTGAACATGTAAGCAGCAGATAATTCTGTGAATAATCCTATGAATGTACTCCACATAGCAGTGTATTAGTGCAGTGATTGTGGTTAGCAGGTCAACTTTGTAAGCATACAAGATGGCTCATATTTTATATTTCTTTGTGGCCTTACGTGCATACAGTTAAACACAAATGAAGGAGACAGATTTCAGTAAGCTTATTGAAAAAGTACCTGGCTGTTGTCGTTATAGTTTTGTACATATTGGGACTTTTTTCTGGCACTGGATAGCAAATATTTGAAATCATTCTGCAATATATTATGATTCTTATAGAAATTAATAGATAGTGTCTTTTGAGGGTTTTTTAAAATTTTAAATTAGAGGAAGCCAATAAAAGAGAACTCTGCCCAAATTCTAAGTAGTGTATTTTGCTGGTAATTTTGGTCATTAAGCATTTAACAGTAATGGATAACTCAGATAATTCATGAAGTAACACATGCTCCGTGCTTAGCTTTAATGAACTTACTAGATTCCGCCCTCATGTTACTGGCAGGTATCTGAGGAAATGCTATAAAAACGTTGACTTTGACATGATGTACGCTGATGGCTTTTGTTATTCAAAACCTTCTTGGCCTCAGTGGAGATCTGGATGTAGCCAGAATATGTTGACTCTACCTGTTGATTGACAAACAATAATTAGACATTAGAACTGTTTAAAAATGTAGTCTAAAGTACGAGTATTCTCAGATTTGGTGTTTACTGGACTTAAGCATCAGTTACTGTAGTTTATGTGATAATTGCCTTAGAACGGGATCGCTGAACTGAGGAAGTAAAGAAAACCCAAATTTTGTCCTGAGCTGGCAGTATTGTAGGATGTAGTCTTCCCAGAATCTGCACTTCAGAACAGTAGTTGCCTTTTCTGTGTATTTTTTTGCCTTCATGCCTTACTGCCTACATTACACACTTCCAGAATGTGGAGATGTTTGTACATATAGCTTGATGGTTAAGGTGATAGAATACAGGGTGGTTCCCAATACTTGTAACTGCTCCTAGCTACAGAAGCTGTGGTGGGTCAGACAAAAGGCAGCTATCGAGAATAATAGAAATCATTCCAATAAGGAGTCTGTCAAACATGTGAGCAACTTTGCAAGATTGTAACTGTGAATAGGTAAGACCAATTAAGATAATTCCTCTTATAAATATGCTTTTGGCCTCTCAGATCTTACTGCAGAGTGTGTTGAGGACTGTGCAGTCTGTGCAACCATAGGGTTTTCAGTGTGACTCCGGGCAATTCTCAACGCTGTTTGTATTCAGTGCATTTCTGTAGTACAGTGGGAACAAAACACTTAATTTTGGGAGACATGACTTGAGTTGCAATTTCTAGATCAGTTTGAAGCTTACAGAGGCATAGGGGTAGGGGAAATTTTTTTACTTTGTTCAGTTTGCAGTGATGATGCTGAATTCAGAAGCTTTTAAATTTTTGTTTGCATTTGTGTGTCAATTGTTATTAGTATCTACAGGAATCAGTCCCTTTCCGAAGCAGACTGTTTTAGTAGGTTGAAAACTACAGTGAAGTCTGTAGTCAGCAGAACCCCTGGAGATTTTTGCTCTACATCCAAGAGATTCTTGAAAAATAATGGACAAGAAAAGCCTTATTACCGTTGAGCTTCAGTATACAGCAGTCTGCAGTTCTAATGGAAAAAAAATCAGGGAAAACAAGTGACTGAAAGATCAGTATGCTTAGTTTCAGTTGCTTTTCTTTTAGCCTCTTTCTCTCCTGCTGAGAAGGAAGAAAAAGAAACTTCAGAAGATCATGCAGTCTTTGCCAGCTGATTTCAGTTAAACTTAACCTTCTTAAAATTTTTGTTTCTTAATTATTAGTAGGTGGCTTAGTAGAGGAGAAAGCATCTAAATCTATAAGGAAAAGTCCATAGAAATAAAGTATTTCTGGAATAAAGTTTTTATCCACAACTTTCCTAGTACCCCTTTAGAAACTTGTCTTGCATCTTGAAGCAGAGTTCTTTAATGCTGGTCATTATAGATCTGCATTCCTTTTGGACCAGAGTGGAAGGTGAGACGTTTACAGTTTATTTTGAACAATTTTTCTTGGAAGCTGCAGCCTTGGTGCTCTCTTCAGCTGGTTCATAGCAGAAAAGTTTCAGTGGTTTTTTGCTTTAATTGATGAGGAAATCATCTACTGCCTTCCTGAGAGCTGTTTCACCTTGTTCGGTATTGGTTTCCTGTTTAAACAGCTCAAGAATTGAGACAAGAAAATAAGATACATAGGTTGTTTAGCTCCGAGGACCTGTATTTCATGTCCTGTCAAGGGAATCAGGTGTGAGTATCAAGGTTCCAATGTTGTTACCTTAGATTTCAAGTAGCAAGGCTTTAAATACCGGGCTAACATTATTGTGCCAGAATTAATTTGTTAAATAGATGTAAAATTCATATTAGATTAATACAAAGATGTATTTCTTCTGAAATCTTCAGTTGCTAATGTGATGCTAGCATTAGCAATCAGTCTTACATGGTATGATTACATGTGCCATATTTCAAATATTGGTCAAACAAGTTGCTTAAAGTTGAGTATAAAATTAACAGGTTTTGGCCATTTCAGCATTGAAGGCAAATGTGGAGTTATCGTGGAGATAAATACTATATATTGGGAATATTTCTATGTTGTTGTGCTGGTGCCATAATTGTTCTTCAGAACACAGGAGGAACAGTGCCTTTCTGTATTTGTGGTGCTTATTTGTATTGGTGGTGAATTCCAGTGCCAGAGCTGTACATTTAACACTTGTCACTGCTTAAGTTCTCCTTTACACACAGTTCTCCTACTAAAGAACACAGTAGGGGAGGGGGTTGTGTTTTTTGTTTGGCTGGGGTTTTATTTTGGTGGGTTTGGGGTTTTTTTTCTTGCTGAGACAGAACATATATTCTGGGAGGAGCATGAATAGATGCAAACCCTGATTTTTTTTTTTTTTCTTCTGTGCCATCAACACACTTCTGAAGGGAATTCCTAAGGTTAATAGATATTGTAATTTTAAAGGCTCTTTTCCTGTCTATATACAGTATGCTGGCATTATAGTTTAGGAATGAAATGCCCTGCTGCTACTACAATTGTATATTTTTTAATAATTTCTGAGAAATTGTGTCTTAAGAACTGGTTGATGTGATATTTGGGTGTTATAGCATGGGTAAATTGAAAGACTTTTCATTCAAAATATTGTACATTAAAGACTACTTTTAATTAGCCTGTTTAGTCATGTGGGAAAACAACACAAGATACAACCCTTGGAGTTTTTTCAGATACCTAAGATAAGATAGATTAATAAAACACAAGATGAACTTTAAAGGCAGAACAAACCAAAATAGGTTAAACACCACGGAAAAATGTGTGCTAATACAGCTGGAGATAAACTAGCGAGGGCAGTTTTGTTAAAAACCAGAGTTAGTAAGAATGAAAGTTGACTACTGCTCCTTAGAGTGCTACAGTTTGTGTCTGAACTGAATTAAATGGATGTTTGTATATGTTAGGCAGAGAAAATAATCTAAAAGTCCCTTGACACTGATAGGTGGAAAAATACTTAAAAGTATAAGTATGTTTATATTAATAAAAACATGTGTTAAATTGAGCCTTTTAGAAGTGAAATATGACCTTGGAATTTACTACAACAAAACCGAAACAAGGCATCAAGATACAGCTGTGTTTGATTTCATGCCAGCAAGGGAGTTCTTCTCTTAGGCTGGGATGTGTGAGGCCACATTTTAACAGTGGGGGGGACATCAACAAATTTTGAGGTAGCTCCAATAAGAGCAGCAAGAAATGTTACAGGGAGGTAGTCTAGTAAAAAACACTTCAGCTTTTCATGTTTATTTGTGTAGATACATTCTCTGCAAACTAATAAGTAGTTGTCTAATTTGTGTCAGAAGAGCATCATTTTGATGTAGAACTCCATTGTAGTTGATTGTGCTTTTAATGGCATAGTTACTTCAGCAACTAAAAAGTGGAACAGCATGATTTTTTTTTAAATCAAGGTGACCATTTTTTTAGTTCCTTAAAAGTACATGAAACCCCACTGTACATGCTAAAATTATAAGGGAAGAATGCTCATCTTTCCCAGTGTGCTTAGCAGATGTAGGGTTAAGGCTTCCTGAAGTACAGGTCTGAGTATAGTGCCTGAACCAATTTGAACTGAAGCAGAATATTGCCTAATTTCTGAATCAGAGAAGAGGTATTTCTTTAAAATACAAAACAATGGAAAAATACTTCTGGTAATCTCAGTGGGGTGTTTTCCCCCCTTTTAAGCACAGCATTTGCTGAATAACATAATCACAAATCTGCTGTCCACTTGTAATCTAAGTTGCTGTTGGGCACAGCCTCCATGTACAAGGAAAATGGCAAAACTTAAGCTGCAGTGACACTGCTAGAACTGGGTTTTGTAAACAGCTTTTGTAGATTCTGAGTTTTTTGAGCTAGTTGACCTATATGAAAATGGGAAAGGTTAAATATATAATGCCACTTAACCATTAATTAGAGCTGCGCTTAATTGCCCCATTTTACATGTGCTCTGTGGCAAATATACACAAATATGTTGTCATTGTAGGTCATTGTATGTTTGTGAACTTGGTTGTGTCTGAGCTGTCCAGTTTTCCAGGATGCAATGTCCTGTGTCACTTAAACTTTCTTTAAAATAAGTCTTGAGTATTTTCTTCCACTTTTTTCCTCCTCGGTTTGAATTTTAGTGTTGATAGTAGAAGACATGGCAACTTAATATTAGAGTGCTATTGTAGCAGCATTCAGCCTCTTGTTGCAGCTTCTGTATCAGCATTTATATTTTTAATTGTATATAATTTTGCTTAGGCAATTATACCAGATTCAAGGTCTGATTTAAAACACATTCTAATTCTGTATTGGTACTGTAGATACACTTGACTACAAAACAGCTTTCTTTGGCAAGAGGTTGGCTACACTGAGAACTTTGTCAACTGAAGTGAAACTGATAGATTCTGATACATCACTTTGCCAGCTAAATATACAGCATGTTTGTGCTCAGCCTTTTGCTGAACAATTCATAGGGAGGATGATGTCATCACAACATACAAGTGATTTTTGGTATTAAAATGCTTGGAAATTCTAATCTGGTAGCTCTTGATGGATTTTTTTTTCCAGGCTGTTCTGCCTCTTACTTGGAGAGAGTTTGAGGACAATAAAGAGCAAATGGCTACCTTCTATATGCAGGGGAAGAAAGTGTAGAAGGTACCAAAACTTAGCACATGATTTTTCCTAGCTTATTCCTATGTCCACTGAAAACCAGTTGTCCCGTGAAACAGAAAATAGTGGATTGTTTCATTTCCATGTGAATTTTAAAAAATGAAATATTCTATATCCTAGTTAAGACTATATAAATAAACCATTCCTGTTGGATTTTACTTGGGTACTGTTAGTGTTATTACCTCACTATTTTAGTCAAGGGATCTTCTATGATAAATATTAGAAAAATACCAAATAATACACTTAAACCTGGTTAAGCGTTCACTGTAAGTGAACAAAACTGGCTAAAAATATAGCACATAGAGATAGATGATGTCCTGTTGGGGTTATATAGATGACATTTTATATCTAGCTCTGGTTTTCTTTTTGGATGTAATTTCAAGTTTATGTGCATTGGTTGGAATCTAAATGTGGGCTAGGTTCAAGTTGCCTCTAAAAATGCTTGGTTAACCTGAAGTAAAACCCCAAAAGCCTTTTTCAGCCTAGTATAAAAGAAAGTTCCAGCTGGTGCTACATAAGTTAGTTGTAGCAATATTAATGAGAAGTTTAAATTAAATAGCCTTGTGTTACGGAGTCAAGTTTGCTGTTCCTTTGCAGGTAATGTTCACATTGTCTGCTTGATACGTGTCAACCAGACCAAGCAATGCTGAGAGAAAAATTACAAGGTATTAGAGTTATTTTTCTTTGATTTTGTCTTTGCCTGTGTTCTGTAATTCTATTCAGAGCACCTCTAGATCACCTTGGCAGGAACACTGGCTAACCAGTACACTGGCCTTGCTGTAGCATTTGTGACTGCTTTTTCTGATGGAAACACACTGATGGTGGTGTGGGAAACTATAAATAATACCTCATCTGGATGGAGATTAAATCTTCCTAGTAAGTTTGGCTACATGTACTTCTTCAACAAGGTATTTCTCCTAACTTTCCTTAATAGGCAATTATGTTTTGAAAGCCTCTGAATTATAGTAGGAAGGCTTAATAAGTGACCTGGGATGGGAGAATCCTAAGCTTTACATGCAGATAATTTTTCAGCTGTTTTAACCAGTTTAGTCTTGAGCAAAAGCTATTTGAATTTGCATTTAACCATCTCATCTTGCATGGTAGCTATTCTGGAGTGGTGACATCTGATTAAGTCCTTGAGTGACTTTTTATCACAAAATAACACATGCTGCATCAAACTAGCTCTGCTGTGTTATTGCTCTACATTTGCCAGTTACTATAAATAAAATGTATGTATCTTGACACAGAAAAACTGTAGGAAGTGTGTGTTTTACTAGATTTTAAGTATAACAAGATGAAAAAGGCAAAAGCTAAACTTTGAGAGACTAGAATTTACCTAGGCAGCTTAAAGTACCCGAAAGCCAGAGGTGCTGAGTTCTTAGAGTTAGCTTGCCGTAGTTGGGCCATTAAAAACTAAACAGATAAGTTTTTGGAAAGTCAGCCTGTCTTGATAAAGTTTTGGGGACAGGATGGTTGATGTGGGTTTAAAGTGGCTGTTTTAAAGATGATGAGATATATTTGAGTGTTTCGTGCTCAGAAAAAACTGAGGTTGGCTGTGTCAGTCTCCATTACATTCTGCTTCAGTCCAGGTAATGTGAAGTGAAACTCTCCTACCATGGACTTGCAAATATGGGGTCAGCTTAAGTTCATGTGACTTCCCTTGATCTTTTTCTTAAAAAAACTTTTAAATGATGCTTCAGTTAGTGTTAGATAACTTGGTTAAGTTTAAGTGCTTCTTCCCCTTTGCATTCTTTGGCCATTTTTCTATTGTTTAAGTACTATTCTAAATATTAGTTGTTCTGATCATTTTAGCTTGAGCATTGCTTGCTCTGTGGTTTTAATGTTAAGCTGTTAAAAAGAGGCTTCGTCACTGGCTCAGTGCATTAATAAGAGAAAGGTTGCAGATTGCTCTTCATCGTAAGTTTAATTATAGCGTGTAACTCAATTCTGTTTGTTAAGAAACTGAGATAATTGTCTGTTTTCCAGCTTACTACATTTTTTTATATTTGTGTGTGTCTTATATGGGTGTATGTGTATGCATCTATGTAATAAGTGCATGTTGGCAGTTACAACAGTTAAAAATCATCAGGTATCAGCTGACAGGTAGAGAGACTCCTTGGCAGGGCATAGGTTTTCAATACGTAAATGAAAATGGCTCTCGAAGTCAGTTCGGGTTTTGTGTTTGGAAAAAGCCTGCACAAAAGAAACAAGTGCCTTTCTGTAAGGTAAGCGTACAGCTGTAAGAGGAGAAGCAAAGAAATTCAGAGCCTCTCTGAAGGCCACACAGAAGTCAAAGGCGGAGCCAGATTTGAACTTAGAAGTTCCTGGCTTTTGGCCTGTTGAAGCCAGTCATACACAGCTGTATTGAATTACGAATAGAATTATGTGTCCCTCCCCTTCATGGATTTATGGGAACAAAGCTGATTTAATCAAAATTGTAATGTGAGATGGAAAAAAAGATGGAATTCACCAAAAAAGGTGTAATTCACCTTTATCAAAATTTCAAGTGCTAAAACTTTGATGTCAAAAGTTGGTTCAGCATTTGTGGATTTCCACTTGGTAAGGAGCATGATTAATGTAGCTGGGTCACAAATTGTGACAAATCCTAGTGCAGTACCTTGAGGTCAAACTAGCGGCTTTTTCTGAGTGTGGAGGAACTCAGGCTTCAAAGCTACTGCTCTGCGTGCTACCTTGAAGAATACTAATGATATAAAGAAAATGCCCTGAAAATTGATTTTCTTTGATGTTTTAAAATAGAAGTGAAAACCTAGTTCAGAGACAGTCTGCCTTAAGTTGACTGTTCATTAAACTGAAATTCACATTCTATATTTAACACTTGTGGAGTTTTTAGTGAGGCTTTAAACATTGTTATTCTTCAGTACAGTATGAAAGAAGTGAGAACCTGCTGTAGGTTTAATGCGTCATATTTTGTTTCTTCCTGAAGTAAAATCTTGGAGTAGCTTCAATTAATATATGAACAGCTCTGGTAATTTCAGGAGTTCGCTTAAAGTTTCCTTTAGTTTTGATCTAAAATATTATTAGAGAATGAGCATCACCATTATGAATTATTTTTCTGTGCTGTTAGAAATCTTGACAGGGGTTTTAAAGTCCATTTCACAGTAAAAGGGAATTCTTTTCCAGGCAAAATGTCATTAATACCAAGCTCTACCAGCAAAGAAGTCTTTCTTCTTTGCCCTGGGTTACCTTAATCTATGTGCTGTGTCTTTCTGACTGAGGCTTTATGCAAATGTATAGTAAGGTTATTTTCCTAAATTATAAATGTGGAATTTAGCCAGAGAATACAAACTAAAAAAAACCTCCCATAACTAAACAAAACACTGAGGTGGTTTTTGTTTGCTTACCAGGAAGTAATTCTCATTTTGTCTGTTGAAAGTAACAAAAATGCTAAATAGTTTTAAAAAGAAGTCCAAGTATCAAAAGCTTAATAGTAAAATATCTCACTCCTGAGGAGTTGAAGCACTGATTTCTCCTGGTGTATGCAGTGTGACTGTGCCGCATTATTTGGAAGGAATTGTCTCTTAAGTGGTGTGCACTTTGAGGATTCATCTAAAAATTTCATTGGTAGTTAATGAAAATCAGAATAATTAATTTGAGCATTACAGTGGTCTGCTTTTTTACTCACCTTCCTTTTTTATGCCTCATCCTGTTTTAACCCCAACCAGCAACCAAGCACCACACAACTGCTTGCTTCAAACCAAGCCTCGTGGAAAATCCTTTGAGTTTCCCTTTCAGTTTTAGTTGTTTGAGAGTTTACAAGTTCTAATTGCCTTTGGCTGTGGCTTCAGAAGACATTTAAACTGGATTTGTAAGGTTTTTCACATAAGCCTGGACCACTTTAGAGATGGATATTATTGTGTCAGTTCTTGCTTTATTCACCTATTACCGCTGGTAATATATTGTAATTAAACTATATAGGTCTTCCAGAAATACTGTAACCATCTAGTGATGAGTTGCTGAGTTTGGAGTTGCTACCCAGTCACTCACTGCATGTAATACTGTGATGGGTTGGATTCTTGCAGTGATGAGTGGGAGACCCAGCTGAGCTTGTTTCATTGTGAGCTGTGTTGCCCCCTGATTTAAATCAGTAGCATAGCTTCAATGGCTGAATAAAGTTTATCCCACTCTCTTGTTAAAGCAAGGTGTTACTTAAGAGCAAGCTTATAAGGGGCTGGTTTAACAAAGAATGATGTTTCTAGTGAAGCCAGATGTTGTTTTGTTTTTTGTTTTGG
>VWYP01033294.1:0-14920 GCA_013400435.1 Pycnonotus jocosus
ATGGGCTGGGGACGGTGTGGCTGGAGAGTGCCCGGGCAGAAAGGGACCTAGGGGCTCTGGTGACAGCAGCTGAACAGGAGCCAGCAGTGTGCCCAGGCAGCCAAGAAAGCCAATGCCACCCTGGCCTGGCCTGGATCAGGAATGGTGTGGCCAGCAGGAGCAGGGAGGTCATTCTTCCCCTGTACTGAACACTGGTAAGGCCACACCTTGTGTGCTGTGTCCAGCTCTGGCCCCTCAGTTTAGGAAGGACATTGAGACGCTTGAATGTGTCCAGAGGAGGCAACGAGGCTGGAGAGGGGCTTGGAACACAAACCCTGTGAGGAACAGCTGAGGGAGCTGGGGTTGTTTAGCCTGGAGAAAAGGAGACTCAGAGGTGACCTTATCACTGTCTACAACTTCCTGAAGGGTGGCTGTAGTCAGCTGGGGGTGGTCTTTTTCTCCAGGCAGGAACTGAGAGAACGAGAGGACATGGTCTCAAGCTGTGCCAAGGGAAATACAGATTAGATATTAGGAAAAAGTTTTTTATGGAAAGACTTATAAAGTATTGGAATTATCTGCCCAGAGCGGTGGTGGACCCACCATCCTTGGATGTGTTTAAAAAAAGATTGGATGTGGCACTTGGTGCCATGGTTTAGTTGAGGTGTTAGAGCATGGGTTGGACTCAACAATCTTGAAGGTCCCTTCCAACCTGGTGATGCTGTGATTCTGTGATTCTTTAACAGAGCCTGAGAGTGGAAGTGCAGAAGGGTGGAAGCTGCCTTCTCTACAGAAGGCTGGCCGTGGGTCAGCCCTCACTTTATCAAACTCATCAACACGTGTCAGCTCCATGCAGTAACACCTTAGATTTCTTTAAGGTGATACACCACCACTGTTCCCTCAAGCCTGTTTTTCCTACCCTCATATTCTTCATCCCAGAATGTTCCAGTAGCAGCTTATACTCCTCACTCCCCTTCTCTTCCCCTCCTTCCTAACAGGTGTATTTTTTCAATTGTTTTCCATTCCTGAGTACACTTCACTTTGTTCCTATGCACAGAAGCAACAAAGCCAAAAGAGAGCTTTTCTGAGGGTTTTCCTTCATCAGAAGTCTTTTGAATCCTCACTTGCTACTGAAATAGAACTGAAAGCCAGAGTTCCTAGGTGCAGTAACACTCCTATTTTATTTCTGCTTTTGTTGCAGAAATCTCGTAACATACACAGCCCCAGATTATAACTGACAATTTGGGAAAATGTACCCTTGGTTGCTTAGCAGAATATATTGTGTTAGAGGCCATGTACAAATGATACACAGATTACATGTCGTACATGTATACATTTCTCCAAAGCCAACCTGGAGCACATCACAAAAAATACTATTTTATCAACGCTGCCAGGTTTGGAATACTTTTGCATTTTAGCGCCTTGCTCTCAACTCCTACAGTTCAAGGCACTATATGGTTGTCATGGAATACAGCCAGCATTTTGCACTCCTCATCTGAGAAATGCAAAACCTGTGTTTGCTTTTAAAACACCAGATAACTGGGACTTTCCTTGCCAAGATTAACACCTGAAGCCAAGTGAGAGACCATCTTGGAATGAAGTAGGGAGAACTTTTCTGTGTGAAAAAAATAAATAATTCCCAGTCACAGGGAGAAACTACAGAAATATCAAAAATCAAAGCTTTTAAAATGGAAGAAGTACTTGAAACATAGATATTAAAGAGGGAGAAAATTACATTGTTTCCCTATGGAAATATCTTTTTGTTACTGCTTCTAAGATCATCTCAAAGCAATTTTTTTTTTTTTTTTTTGTCTGGAAAAGGAAATGAGAAAAAATTAGAATTCCATTATCCTTTTGCTAGTATTGCTTTCATGGTTCCCTGCACTGATATGGCTAAACACATTCAGTTTCAATGGCATGACACTATAAAGAAGCTTAAGACTTTTTGAAAATTCAAATCCAAAATCTTCCAAACACAGAACATTAGCTTTTTCACAGAAAGACCAGCTTAAGCCAAGAAACCAATATAAAACTAAGCAGATAGTTTCCAAAGCCCTCTCCACAGAAGCTGGTAATGCTGTCATCTGGCAGTACCACACTGAGACTTGGCATCTAAGTACCATTCCCAGCAGTGTCCCAGTACTCCTTTATGCTGCTGGAGACACTTTTTCTTCCATATGTCTCAATATTGCAAATGCAAAAGGTATAAAGTAGCTTTGTGCTATCTCTCATATTATTCACACATGTATGAGTGTCCTTTCTTTCCTCCAGATGGAAACATTTTTCCCATACTCACTTGCAAAAACTGTAGAAACTCACTGAAGTTTCCTTTACTGGTTTTAGTATTGAACACACATTCTTCAGTATTAAATTTTAAATAAAGAAATTTACAATGCAACACACCTTGAAAATCACCAGCTCAGTACAAATAATAATAGGGAGAAAAAAGCACCTCTCCATCAGTAAATAACAATTCCTTAAAGCTTGAGGCAGTTGATTTAAAATACTGCAAGTTAGATCTCCTGCCTTACCAAGAGTCCTAGGATTCCCCTAGGCTGCCATTGTGCTCCCTCATGGCAGACTGTCTCTTTCAGAAAGTCTAGGTTTGACTCATAAAAATCAAGACTTCTCCAAAGCCTGAAACTGCTTTTTGCCTGGTCTGGCAGATGAGAGAAATGTGTGTGTGCGTGTGTGTGTGTGTGTGTGTGTTGTTTCACAGTGTCCATTTTATGAATGGGTGAAATGAACTACCGGGGCTAAAAAATTCACATACAATGTCTTTGGACTTAGAAACTTAGAGGAGAACCTTCTGATGGTTTGCCTTTCCTACCACCATATGTAAGAAAAAAGGTCAGTGCCTCACATTAGGAAGAGACAGGTACAAGAGAAGTCCAGTTCAGAAGGAGAAGAAATTTCTCCAACAAATGTGACATGAGTGCAGTCCTTCTAACAGAAGAAGAAGCTCTGCCTTTAAGCCATACCCTTACTGGTTCATAGAGACCTCTACAAGAATCAATTTTACACGGTTGATGTTTTAGTCTCTTAGATTAACACGCTATTTCCCTTCCCATTCCTTGACATTTCATCTCACAGCAAGCTTCAAGAGATGCTGCCCCTGGTCACCAACTGGGAAAGAGTCAGGAGTTCTCATAATCCTGGACATGTACATGCAGCTAGCTGTGGCCATAGGCGGGCAAACATCCAGCTTTTCATGCTGCCAACTAGAAATAATATCTGCAATCTGTAAGTGATCCAAGGCTCATCTCAGCCACTGAGCCCCACATCTTGTGTTGAAGATTGCAGGCACTTCACAGGGTGCTCCTCACAGTGCAGTCTTGCAGCTGATCTGTCCATTTCAGACTTCTATATTCCTGCTCTGAAAGAGCGTTACTAGTCTGTCGGTATCCCACTCTGTCATTATGTTGAAAACTGTTTCGTTTAGGTTGAACCATGCCAAGGGCTTTCTGAGTAAACTCAACAGCTTTTGCATTTAAATTATCTACTTTTTAATGTTCAGCCTTCTTCTATTCTGTTTCCTTTGTTTGTGTTCGAATATTCTTCTAGTAAATACTTTGTTTTTCAAATGGAGGCAGTACGAAGAATTTAAGACAGGCAGATGGAAATACCTTCACAAAATTACCAAGAAGTCTAGTAATACTGTGAGTGAGTTCCAGGAATTACTGAAAGTCACTTGGTATTAATTGCTTAGTAATACAGTGCTTGAGGTTTCCTGTCACTAGTTCAGTTTGCCGAATCTTAAAAATTTAATTTCAGTTTCGCATGCTTTGCAAAGTCTTATTTCTACCTGATCATTTTGCAAAAAAAGAATTGGCCTGGTATTCAAAAAGATTGGAGAGCTTTCGTTAATTTACTTTGTGACCAAACTTCAAAAAAACAGCCATGAGAGCACGAACAATCAGACTAAGACAGAGTTAAAATGCAATAGGCATAATTCTCCTATGATATCAGACAAATAATTTTTGTTGCTATTGCCAAATAATTCAACTTGAAGCTGCTAGCTCATGTTGGATAGATGGCTCCTCAGCCCCACAAGATGTGCTTCTCGACATCCCTCTCTAACTCTGAGGCCTTCTGCTGAAACCACTGTATGGCTTTCAGGAGAAGAGGGAACTGACATCCTCAACAGGAACACACAAAAACTCCTGTTCTTGATAGAAGCACAGCAGAGTGTCTGAAGACACCCTGCCTACATGGACCACAGACTCATGCAGTCCACCAGGGACTTGGGAAGACTCCAGCCTAACCTCTGCCCTGAGCAGACTCAGCCATGGGGTCAGACCAGGTATCTCAGTGCTTTTTATCCTCTGGCCCTTCCTGCATTGGCCCTTCCTGCATTGTTGGGCTGTCTTCATGGCGAAAAACCTTTTTCTTCTCATCAGGCTGAGCATCTCCTATTGCAGTCTATGGCCATTGTTTTTCATTCTCCTGCTCCTTGCTCTGAGGAGCAGCTTCTTGATAACTTCCTCACTGATATTGTCAGAAAGACGCAGTAAGAACAGGGCTGCTCCATGGTTACAAAGAGTGTGCCCCTCACAGTGGTGTCAGGCTGCTGACAAGATAAGGTACCAAGTCAGTTCTAGGGTCCATGAAGGGAGTCTACTTGCAAATCACAGCAGATGGAGCTGAGTGCACATGTAGCACTCAGCCAGAGTGTAGCTCAAGCGAGAATAGCACCTTGGATTTTTTGATTGGAGCAGAGGCCTCCAAGATTCCTTCCAACCTCCACAATTTATGGCAGATCATTTCAGACCTCATGGCAGAGGAGTACTGAAAAGTAAATCATCCATGCACTGGATGATTGGAGCCTGGTGGGCAGAGAAGGAACTCTGAAAGTTATTTTATAGGAGAAGGTGCACAGTGAACAGAATCAAAAGAGCAGACTCTGTGTGATTAGCTCCCTTGCAGAGTTTCTAATGCAGTCGACTTGCAGACCCAAATTCTGTGACACAGGATCTCCTAGCAGGTTGCTCAAACTTTTTCAGAAACAGCTTTCAGTATATGCAGTGTAACAGGAAAATCATTGTTACTGATATGCACAGTGTCCATCTCTGTTTCTGTCTCCTCCAACAAGCCTAACATTCATGAATTTTCCAAGCTTGGGAGAAATAGTAATATTTGCCAAAGGAAGGCAATCTTGTCAAGGAAGCAAATGCCATTGGTATCCTTATCCAGGGAACTACCTTCAAATCCTCAATTTAGTCTGAACTGAGAGTTTGTGAAGTTCAGATGAAAAGCTTTTTTTGATAACAAATGCCAGGTGTACTGACCAAAAGGAGAAAACAAGGCAGCAGCCTTTATGCATGTACAACAAAACAGCGAGCAGTATATAAATTGTTCAGTATCAATTTTTTCTGTCTCAAGGGGACACACCTTACACCAGTACACCTCCTTGTTTCATGTGCTGCCACTCTCAGGCTTGTCTGTTTACAAAAATGGCCCAAAGTCTCAAACCCAGACAGATCTGGTACGTCTAGGGAAATTACATGCACTAATCTTTGCATGTTTCCTTACAGGGAGACAAGTTAGATCATGTACTCTTCCTTGAAGGCCTCTATTTTAAAGGACTAATATTTTTTATGCTGTTAAAACTCATGTCTTTATACCAACTCAGCACTCTGATGTGATTTCCATCACATGAGTAATGTCAACACTGACAGAAATTGGTGTGGCCACCAGCCCTGACTCATCACCCTACAGCCGTTCAAGAATGTTTTACAACTCAGGTCTTCAGGGAAAGGCAAGCATGCTAGTACCCTCTCAACAAAGGCAGGAGAAACAAGATAAAAGAGTGAGAAGTAGTGCAAAAGAGGGACTAGAACCATAAATGTTCCAGTTCTACTGCTCTGGGGTAAAACTTTATGTACTGGGAATTCCAAAAACACAGATAGCAGCCCATAGCTCAGACAATATGGCTTCTGGAGACAGGAGTTTGGGACAGCTTTTTATTCTACAGTCCTAAAGAACGGGCAGCAGGTGGGAGTTTTGAGAGTTTCCTGAAACTGGCAGAAATGTTGGTGTAATTGGCATGCTTGTATAAATGGAGTATGTGTAAAACAGAAAGAATAGCCCTTCTGCCCTCATTGTGTATGCTCCCACCACAGATTCCAGCTCCTACTTCTCATGTCCTCCCTTCCCACCCATAGCTCTCCTTCTCTGCCCAAACAGTTACTTGAAATAATGTCTGTGTTTGCATAGCACTTCAAACAAGGTGGTGCAAACCCACAATTTCTCCCAGAACTGACCTCCTGCCAGGGAGGCTGGGCACACCAAACCCTTGTATGACAAACACGTCACCAGGAATATCAGCCTGATGGATGGTAAAATGGTTCAGCTGAGAAGCAATGATTTTTTTTTAGAGTTGTCTGCCAAGAGCAGTGTGGACATTGTATTGTCCTGTGCTTAGAAAAAGCATCTACATAAAGAACTTTATGAGGGAGGGGTAATGGCACTGCAGGTTTGTCCCACATTGATAGTGCTGTGTGTAGGGCATGGGTCAGAAGGAAAGGTGAATAACTGCATTGTAAAAGAGAATGTCTGGTCATCTGGTTGTGGTCTTTGCAGTGAGGGAGCATTGCTTCACTGAGACATGGATGGTTAAAACAGACTATGAGTTCTCCCATTCAATGTTTTAAAGATCAAACTTCTTCAAATTTATGCACCTTGGCAACTTCCTGTTTCACATTTTGCTGTGCAAATATCCACAGTAAGAGATGTATATATTTTATATATATATCTATATCTTTTATGCATTTTAGAAGTATCTTTTATCAGGCAAAAGTTTTACTTTTGCAAAGATCGCTAGAAGCTTCTTAATTGTTAAAATTGAAACAAAATTGTAAACTGATTCAGTGGCAGACATTACCCAGAAAACAAACAAATGAGAAATGTTTCATGTTTTTTTTTTTTTTTCCCAGAACAAAGACAAATGAAAAGACTACCTCATAGTTTATTCTCAGAAGAGTCTTTTCATCAGGTAACACAAACCAATACTGAATGTTTACAGAATCCATGAGCCCTTGCTTCTGTTAAGCAATTTTTTTTTGCTTAAGCTCTAAGCAAATAGCCCTTTGCTATTAAGCTCTGCAGCTTTATTCAAGTCATTTAGGGAAGAATATTTTCAGGAAAACATGAGCAGGTGCATTTCCTCCTTTCTGATACCCTATAATCAGCACAGCCTTTGGACCCAATGTTTCTAAAACTTTTTTTTTTTTTTTTTCCCAAAAAAAAAATCAGTTTAGCTATAATGGGCCCAGACTTCAGGAAGTCCCCCGAAGACTCAGAAGTAGCATATGCATGGAGAAGGAGAAAGTTAACTCTTTTGTGGTAGACATATTTATTTGCACATATTCAGGAACATTACAAGAATTCCCTCATACAGTGTTACAAGACATTTGCTTTGGCACTGGAGAAGGGATGAAGATGTATCTTTACAGGAGGCATGCCAACTGTGGGTGTTTACATCAGGAAAAAAAGCACAGCTTAAAAAAACTTAGTATTTAATACTGAAATGCTAATTTCATAGCAGCAAGGAGAGTAGAAAAATAGAGATACCAACCAATGTTTTCCAGTTCTTCACCTTTTTCCTGAAGCAGAATATGGCACAGTATTGGAAGCATGAATAAGAGCATAGATTGGGACAGCATCAAGACTTTCCATATCTAGAATAAAGCAGAGAACATTCAAAAGGAGATATGTAAGGATAACAAATACCTATTTCAATATTCAGTTAAAATCAAGTGAAGGAAGAAAAAGAGTTGAACTGTGTTTTTTCATACTGTCGTAGTTTGAAAGACAGGTATCTGGACAATTCAAATCCCCTCCATCCAAATTACTATAATTTAGAAAAAAAAAAAATCAAGGGGGCTTTTTTTCAGGCAGAGTTATGGGAATAGGAAATAACAGCTCTTTACTAGTATGTATAACAAAGCAAACAAAAAAACTTCACAACTACAGCATTAATAACAAAACAGTACCGAGAACCTTGAAAGCCTTGCTTCCCAGAACCCAGGACAGTTTGGTCTTGGTGCCCCTGCAGGACCCTTGGAGCACGAAGCTGGAAATGGTGCAACTTCATGGGCTGGCAGCTGTGAACGGTAAGATGTCCCTGGCAGGCAGGGGCTGGATGTCCCCCACTGGCAGGGGCTGGATGTCCCCCGCTGGCAGGAGCTGGGTGTCCCTGGGCAGCAGCAGCGCTGGATGTCCCCAGCAGGCAGGTGCAGGTCACACTGTAGCAAACAGAGCAGGATGAAGGAGTTGTGGTGGTGGGGCAGGGCCAGCTCTTCTCTGGCAGAGCAGCCGAGGAGCTCAGAATTCCTGGGCATGCCAGCAGATGATGGAGGATTTTTCCAGGACTGGGGCTCTTCTGGTGACAGTGGAACTGTGTCCTCTCTGATGAGTGCCCAGAGAGCAAGAAGAGATCAAGCTTCCTCCAGCTCTGTCTTTTACCTGCCCCTTGAAACTCAGTTATCTTCCCCCTCCCAGAGCAACTCTTTGTTTTGGTCAAGCACCCTTAAGTACCCAGCATTTTGTCTCCCAGTAACCATGGGGGAAACAAATTCCTTTAGCAAAAATTTTAAAAAGGAAAAAACCTAACCCCCAACACACTTCTGGTCAGAATTTGGACAGAGAATGAAGAGAGACAGAGCCTGAAAAGTACCACCTAACCCTACTTCTTTATCTAATTCCAGGAGAAATCTGTGGTTGTGAACTGTGCATAAAAGCACTTTTCCAGCTGTTTGGCAGCTTTTAGAGTTTCTACCTTCTGAAACTTCCTCCTCTGAGATATATCCTAGAGGTGCCTTGCCAGGTCACTGGCTTTGGTGAATTGCCCATCTGGCACCTGAGCATATGAAGATTTCATCAGGGGGTTAGGTAGCTCTGAGATCCCATAATGGCCAAGCACTACTCTAACATCACTGGCCCAGCAATGACTGGTGATGACTAGGTTTCTTTTGTGAAACAATTGATTTTTCTTTTGTAAGCATAGGAAGAAGACAGGAAAGGATGCAGTCTTACCAGTGTACTGGTTTGAACAAAGGAAAACCAGTGAGAGGCTCCAAGTCAGAAATACAACTTAATAGGAGGAAAAGAAAGAAATAAAATAAAGTGAAATAAAGTAAAGTAAAATAAATGCAATAGTACAAAAAAACCCCCACTGACAGAGTCAAAATACAACCTGACACCCTGTTAGTTAGGGTGATGGTAGCAATCCTGATGAAGTGGCCTCGTTGAAGCAGTGATCCTGTAGAAAAGTCTGGTAGCTCCTGTCCTCTGGAAGTCCAGTGGGTAACTGCCCCCGTGATGTCCCATATCCTGGATTATATCCAGGTGGGAATGCTTGGCTCCTCCCCTTGGGGGGAGCATCTGCCAATGGGATGACGTCATTCTGTGAGTCATGCAATGGGTCCTTAACAGCCCATTGTACAGAGGTGGCTTCCAGAGGGAGTTATCTATGGATCACGCAGCACAGCATTGATGGGGCCATTAACAGAAGATAAGAGAAACACTGCCCCACCCGGTTTCAACAGCTCATGAAGATGGTGATAGAATACATACTTTGGGCACATCTTACATTTTAACCTAGGACACCAGTCTCAGCTGCCCTTTCTCTGATGGTATTTCAAACATACCAGAGCTTTGAGGTAAAATTGCTGAGATATTTTTCTTCCAATTAACTCACCATTAGACCAACCTTTAGAACTTTTTGGATGTATCCTTCTCCCTTCAGCACCTCTGCTGCAAGGTTCCCTGCTCATTCCTCTGGGTCTAGTCAAGTATCATGGTCTAGTCAAGTATCATGGCATCCCTCAGTGTCTGGGACCATATTTCCTTGAGTATATTCAGTTGCTGTTGAAGTGAGGAATTTGCTTCTCTCCTTTCCAGAGGTGTTTACTCAACACAGTTCTTATAAATAAGGTTAGCATAGCAGCTGAAAGTGAGAAAGAATAAATTGACACTATTCAACAGCCCATCAGATCCACAACAGGAAACAATTTATAGAAATTTCCCCTACACACTTCTAAAAGTAGTTATGCTGGGTTTGGCAATTCAGATATATTTTACGTGGTTGACCTGCTTATATATCTATCTCTTTCATTTTAGTATCGATTTCGTATCAGCTTCTATTTTTTTCAAGTGCACCTCTTAGTCATTTTGCCCCTGAGGCAAATTATGACTGCATATGTGTGAGACCTAAAATTCAGGTTAGTTAACATTGCAAATAAAACCCTGATAGAGGAAAGACCTTCTACCTTGAATACATGTAAAATGCAACTGTCACCATTTTGGTCCTAAAATGTAAAAGAAAATGTTTTGCACTTGGGTCTATTCCCTGCTAATTTGTAGCACTGTTTCAAGTTCTGCATCCTGTTACTCCAGCTCAAGACTTCGTCGACTTTTTAAATTAGTGTAAGTAAGGGAATCAGACATGAGACCAGATATGAGAACTAGACAGAGCTTCCAGCTTGAGGAACCCCAAAGTACGAAGGTCATCAACCTAATGGAGAAAGTCCAGAGGATGCCACCAAGTTGATCAGAGGGATGGACCAACTCTCCTACAAGAAAAGGCTGAAAAAATTGGGATTTTTCAGCCTGGAGTGGGGAAGGTTCCAGGGAGACTTTATAACACCTACCAGTAACTAAAGGACGCTACAGGAAGGCTGAAGAGGGACTATTTTACAAGGGTGTGTAGTGACAGGACAAAGTGGAATGGCTTTAAACTGAAAGAGAGTAATTTTAGGTTAGCTATTGGGAAGAAATTCTTTACCGTGAAAGTGGTGAGATACTTGCACAGGTTTCCCAGAGAAACTGTAGATCCCTCCTCCCTGAAAGTGTTCAAGACCAGCTTGGATACCATTTTGAGCAGCCTGATCTAGTGGAAGATTTACTCTCCTCTGACTAGAGAAGAAACTCCAAAGTCTTAAAGTCTCTTCCAAACCAAACCATTCTATGCTTCTGTGATTCCATGAAACCCTCATTTGTCTCAGGTTTATCTGGCTATGCCTCAACATATGCCTCAAAATTTTTGCATCTCAGCCCTGTCTGCTAGCCAATATGAGTGGGAGAAACTCAGCACATGACGTGCTAATTGTTTCAGGTATGATGACAGATGGCAATGAAGCAGGGATACAAGGTAAGAAGGAGAATAAATTCATGGTGCTGTAAGATTCTGTGGAGAAAGAAAAGGGTGACAGGTACATCTGTATGGCAGCTGAAGAGGAAAAGTAAGATTTGCTCTTCACACTGGTACATACTAATCTGTGGTAACTTCTGCTGAGATGCATTCGGTTGCTGAACCTCTCCAGTAGCATCACCTGACAGGAACCTCTCTCCCTTTTGTTCATGTTTGCTGCGTGACATATGTGAAGCACTGTCAAGACATTCTTTCCAGATTTGCCTGTCAATCAACACTGCAGCCTGGCTCACGTGCACAACCCCTTCTTTGACAGAAGAGCAGAATAAAAACTCTCCCTCTGCTGAACCCATGGGTAGCAAGAACTCATAATACCCAAACTTTCAAATCCCTTTATGACTATCATTTTCAAAAAGCTGCAGGGGAAAAGATTGAGAACACACATTCTTAATCCTGTATTTGTTGTGACTGTAACAATGAAATCAGTCTCTTTGAATTCCATTTAGCATGCCACCACTGCCAAGGCAAACCTATCAGCACTGCGGTAAAACTGCCCAGGTACTACGTTTTGCAGGAAATGTGGTGATTGATGGCTGAGAGTCCACTGTATGAACATCTGATCTCATGCCCAAGTCTGAAAGAAACATCTGGAGTTCTGTAACCTAAGAGACTATTTCTTATTTTGTAGTAAAAATTTTGTAATTCTCTCATAAGGAATTGCACAAAGAATGATGACCCAGTTATGGTATGAAGCAAGCCAGAGTACAAAGAAGTCAATGAAGCTCAGGAATAAATCTGGTCAGAAACTGCTGAAGTGCTGGCTACTTCTCCAGTGGTGTTTGGAGACTTCCCAATAGACCAGAATATTAGGGAAGGTTGTGATTTCCTCATGGAAATTTATGGAAAAAAATTCTTGAGATAAGACTCCATCTCTTCCCAGAATCATGTCTTTCAACACAGAGAAAGAGTGAGCAAAGATAATTATAAATTGCTTCCTAATCCTTCCAACAACTCCTCTGAAATGAGAATAGACATATATAACTAACAAAATTAATTCAAATTCAGGAGTTTGTTTAATGCTACAGAACTAAGAATAGACTCAAGTTGGAACTCAATCCCAAACCCTATCTATGTTTTTTGTCTTTTTACCTGACACATACAGTTAAACAGACTGTTTATTTATTGCATAGGAATTGTCTTCCATAATATCTCTATTGCCTGAAGACAGTAAGCGTGGAGTATATGTCTACAACCTTACTCAGGAAAAAAAAATTTCAAAATGAAAGGATGAATGTACAGTATCGGGGTTTCTCCATCTTTAAATAAGCTAAAAATATCTCTAATTGGCTTTCAGTCTCTCTGTTTCTGCTGTACTAGAAAACCTTATTATCAGTTCTTGTAGCTTTAAGCATTTATACTTCAGAATTACTACTAATCCCAGTTTCAGTTTAAACTTTGTTAATTTTATGTTTCTTTCTATTGTTCTAACTTGCATTGAATTTTCTTTCTGGAAGAGAATTCTTTAGTCTGTAGGGATATCTGAGAAGCTATTTCAACTCAAACTGGCCCCTGACGACCCTCATGTTCTTCATAACCCTCCTATTGGGCATCAGTGTCTTATTGTCAAAAACCTTGTTGTTTCAGCTTACAAATCACAGCAACATAAAGATCCTTAAACATGTTTAAAAATCCATTTATTTTCCCCCACAAATCAGAGACAGAGTTGGAAGTGGAAGAGCCTGGAATATCTCTCCCAATTACAGTCCTCTGCTTTGCGAAAATAGGAAACTAAGTCCTGTCTCCTTTCCTGAAGGAGCCTTTCCTTTCAGTACCAGAGGCACTGTCATTGAACCTAGGGGCAGGGAGACAGGAATAGCTAAGGACCTCTAAGGTCTTTGACCTTAACCTCTAAGTCTAAAAAATGAGTAAATAAGCATCACAAGAACATAAATTTGGCACTAAAGTAACCATGACACCTTTACTGTGTTTGTTTTTGAATGACAGAGAGCTGGGAAAGCTGGGAAATGAAAGCTAGCTGCCTTTCTGGAAAAGACAGAAACAGGAACTCAGTGGGCTGTATCAAGATGATGTACATCTCCTTCCAGCATATGTGTTATTGCTTAAGGAGGTCTGACAGGATTTCCAAATTCACAGGACCACAGTTTTTACCAGGTTGCAGAAAGCTAAAGAGTAGTCTGCAAGACTTGAATTTTATCCAGCAACTGGTGAAACTTGTTTCATTATTATCTAATTGCTATCTCCTTTCATGACAAAATCAAGAATGGCTCACAAGTAATAATGAACTAAGCCCCGACAGCTGGTGTTGGTTTTGAAGGCTTCTTTTTATTGTGTAACCTGCCTTTTCTGACACATAGAAATATGTCTATGACATTTTAGAAACAGAAAAAGTAGAGAAATGTAATTTTAGGCTCTGTCTTCCCAAACTTTATGCTTTAGAGATGGTTGATAAAATCTGTAAGTGGGAAGCTCTGGGCTGGGTCCCTAGCTAGGCCCCATTAGCCTGGGCCTGTGTTAGCTTCCACCAGAGTTTACACCAGCTGGTGGTCTGCATGGCATTCTGTGGTGACACTGCCACTTCCACTTTACCCACGAGCACAGCTTTGACATGCTTTACTCACCACAGTAAGTGATTTTTCTTGGCACATACATACATCAAAACTAGTGATCCAGAACAAGATTGTCACAGTATTTACTCAGCTGTGATTGTAAACCCAGGTGCCAACAGAAACAAGCATATGTACAAGTTCCCATCTCTCTGATTGGGGTACTTCAGCCAGAAAGCAATGCAAGGGTGCACAAAAAGTACAACTCATCTCCACTGAAGCCAGCCAAAGGAAGAAGAAGCTGGGTTTGGTGTAAGTCATATTGTAATCTGCCCACTGAGTGATGCAGCTTTTAACAATCCTGGCTGGACTACTGGTGTATCTAAATTGGGTGAAAAAATGGGGTTTAAGTTGTACTGGGAGATTTTTAAAGCAACTAGTAAAGTTATTTCTCTGGAAAGAAGAGCCAAAACTTGCTATTGCAAATCATATTTAGGGCTATTTTGATCTATAATCTAGTTTCTAGTTTTTGAAGTTTCTCTCCTTTCAGGTGAACCACCGTGCGTCCCACAAAAAGAAAACAGCAAAAAGAAAAAAGATAAGAAATTATCAGAGAGATAAAAGCACACAGTTTCAGAACAAGATTGTGTGAGAGGAAAATTTTTAAAAAGGAAGAGGGCTCAGAAACACGTATTTCTTAAACTTTCAAAGCAAGCATGTAAAAAGCAACTTCTTTCTTGTATGCTACTCACTGTGATAAATTTTAAGTTCTCTGTTTTCAGATGTTTTGCAGAGTATGAATGAGCAAAAGTGAGACAGACTCTCACGCTGGGCAATCAGGGTGCAAAATTGGTATTTGCAGCCTTCCAAAAGCATCTGGTAAGGGTATGGTCATTCTTCTGAATGCTTGCAAAGCTTCCCAGGACTGACTTGTCCATGCTTTCCCTGAGCATGTACAAATCAGCAAAGAATGAGGAAACACAGTAGTATATAATTGCTGACAGAAAGAGAGATGACAACACCCTGTGCTGTGTGATCACTAAACAAAAGGGAACTTTCAAATCTAGAGGCTGAACCTGCCATGCAGTTTTGTGGTGCAGTATCTCTTCTCAACATCTTACACTCTAAAGATATTTTTAATGAGAATATTAACACTGGTAACTCCAGGCACTCAAAAAAAAAAAAAAAATCAGATTAATTTCTCCCATTCCAAACCACATTGTGGTTA
>VWYP01033294.1:16202-28465 GCA_013400435.1 Pycnonotus jocosus
TTTTACAATCCTATCAAGTCCCACATATCTTGCTTGCAGAAGCAAGTCTGGCTTGTGGGAACCAAACATGGTACATTTGTAATGTAAGCATTACTTAGACTTCAAAATGAATGTAATTTTAGTTTACTTCTCTGCTGAGCTTTGTCTCTCTTGTTACTGCAAACCAAAATATGACCAAACTCCAACCTCAGTTCCTAGTGAGCACCTTCTCTAGGCTGCAAAATTCCATTATGGTCCAGGAGTGTGCTTGGAAATAACAAAGCGAACTGACCAGTGTCAAAACTGTCTTCTCCCCAGGAAGATACAGGATCAAAGTGATTCAGTTGAAAACTCTCCCTGCTGATGCAGGACCCATGATGGGTTAAGAGAAGAAACACATTTCCCTGTGTGGAAAGCCTTTAGTCTGCTAAAAAGAGAAAGAGACTCTCCATTCCCCCTTACCCATCCCTACCCCCCATCTCCCCATCTAATTTTTAATATTAAACCTGACCCAGAGATGACTCCATCTACAATGCCATCTGACAAAAAGGTTCCAGGAAGAGATACAGAGTTGTAGCCACCTCCTCATCTTCTGATGACTCCTTGACTCGTGACTTGACCACTCGTCTTCTAAGAACATTCTCTTCTAAGAAGTGGATCTGTCACCTTGTGTTGGCGAGGCTGTATTTTTCTTCTCTGCAGTGGGAAGCTGAACTTTACCTCTTCCCTACGCACAATAGAAAACAGACTCTATGCTGCATACAGAGGCACCACTTGTGTGTGCATGTCTCAGATTTGCTTTACATGGCCTTTACCTTATATGGGTATGAAAAACACTGAATGCGGCAGATGCATAATGCAACACTTAGCAATGAAAAGCACTTTCACGATGACTTCAATAAGCAAACCAGGTAGCTCCAAGGTAGTGCAAGTATGTCTGTGGTCTGTGTGTGTCACCTGACACATGCAGAGATGTCCTAAATGCCAGAATGCTGTCACAAGGTACCTGCTTTGCAAGAACAGTCACCCAATGTAGCTTCTTGCTGCTGTGCAATGTCCCAGATGCAGGTGCTTTTGGTGCTGCACAGGGTGATTGATACTGAGCAGCCATAGGTCTGGCCTACCTCAGCAGACAGTGAGCTCATTGAATAGTGCAGAGTAAATTGGTGGGAGCAGGGGGAGGTTGTTTGTTCCTCTTATGCAGATGGAGAAGCTTCGTAACATTTGCACCAATTAGGAAGTATCATGCAGTAGAAGACAAGTCACGAGTTGTCACCTGAGCTTGCCCTTCTGTTTTTTCACATTCCTCAGCTTCTGACAGTGAGCAAGGGAAGTACCTACAGGACAAAGTCCTTCACATTCCTTGTTCATTAGTTTGCAACTTGCACTAAACACTTGGAAACCCTATGGTGTCAAACAGCCTTTAGGTGTTATAGTGTCCTTTCAAGTGGAACCCTTGTCAGGAGGCTGATGTCATTCAAATGAGGTCATTGAAAAAACCAAGACAAATATACACTGGCTCTTGTTAGTTATCCCCTAATACTAATTGTTTATCAGAGAAGTCATGACATGTTTCACAACATGGATAGACTGTACTGGCTATTATTCTAGATTTTTTTTTTGTCAGCAATATTGCAATGAGCTTTGGAGAAATTTTTCAGTTCTTTAAAGCCATTGAGTCACAATGGTTTGAATGCAGCTTCAATTTAGAAATCTTCTAATGTGACAAATCTTCTAATTTGAACAAATTCAGGAGAAAGTTATCAAACACAACAAGCTAGTTGTCTGTACATTTTGCAGCAGCAATCACAGGATATTTCACTGTGCCTCATCTTGCACACGTCTCCAAGGGGCCAGTGCTTAGTAGACTTTGAATTAATAAGACCTAACTTCCTCTCTGCTCATTCAACTTTCATGGATGGGGCAGTTTCCTTTAGCAAGGTCAATTCATTATAATATGTGATTTGAAAATAGAAAACTGACCTTGTCAGGCAATGACTGCTACATTGAAATCTTGCTCTGCAGTTCCAGCAGTGCCTGAAGATTCATGCCTGCAGTGTTTCAGGGTTTCTTACCCACAAGAAACGTTGTGCACATAACTTCACACAGATTCATCTTGCTGGCATAGGTCCTAGTTGAAAAAGTATTATTTTTTGCTACCTTACAAGATCCAGGGTACAGGGAATGAGGTATCAACAACACCCTCACAACAAAGCATTACTGAACTTTTTGTCTACTAATGTAAGCTGGTACATGCCAGATGCATCAGACTGTGCAATGTTCAAAAAACAAAGACACAGCAACAAGGAAGGATGAAATCTAGTTTTGCCAGGTCAGAGCTGTTTCTTTCTACATCCCAGGAACTGGACAGCATTAAAAATGCCAGACTACTAAAATATGCCAACAGGCATTCTCCCTTTTACTAGAATAGAAAAGACTACAGCATTCTTAGTGGGTTTCTTTTTCTAGGAATATGCAAAAGCTTTGCAAACACAGAGGTATAGCACGTCATTTACTGAGGTTTCCCGAAAGGATTCAATCACTGCTGGGTATTGGGGGTTTTTTTTGCGGGTTCCCCATGTTCGTTTTCAGGTTGCTCCAAGCTCGCAGCGCAGCGTGTCCCGTCCCCTCCGTCTCCCCTCAGGCGGCCGCGCTTCCTCTAGATGGCACACGTACCTCTCCTAAAACTCACATCCGCCTCCGACACGGTATTTGGCAGCTTTTCTAGCTGCTATTGCAAATTTTTAAACAAATGAAAAACAGCAACAAAAAAGGCAGTTTCGCTGCCCCGGCAGGGAGTGGGGCTGCAGACGCCGCAGGGCGAGGGAGGGCAGCAGGCGTGGTATGAGGCACCGTGTTTGTTATCCCCCGATAAAAGCCATGATTGCAAAGAGTGAGGGTCTTCCTCAAGAAGCATATGCTTGAAAAATTGCCACTGGCTGTAGGGCATGGAAACTGTGGGACTGTTTAAGTAAAGTCAGTCTTACGAAACATGTATATTCAAATATAACCGTGTGAAAAGTACAGAAAAGTCTAATTCTGCCCCAGAGCTGCCTCAGAGCAAGCAACCTTCCATCTCCCACAGACATGGAGAAGTCTGTTTGCCATCAGACTCAAAGGCAGGAGCCATGCCTGTTTAAGCTGGAGTATGCCAAGCCCCTTTACATGTGTTGCCCTTGCCTGGTCTATTTTTGCAGCCCACATGGCCTGTGGTTGCGACTGTCACAGGTGTAGCCTCCATGCATCCATTAAAAACAGTATCCCATTGCCTGCAGGCATTACCCGCAGATTAATGTCACATAACCACATGCCCTGATGCTCCACTACTGTGAGTTCCTCTCTTGCAGTAATCTTGTTAATCACTTCCTCACTGTACTCTTTCCTCTGTGTTTGGAAGTCCTGGTGGTTACTCTTGGTGTTTGAATATAAGCTGTTAAAAACGTGGAGGTTTGGGGGGGCAGAAGGGACAAACAAACAAGCAAACAGCCATATTATATTTATTTTAGAGACCTTGTTTATACAACACTCACAGTAGTGGTGCTCTGCTTTGCTGTCACCTCGAAGCAACACCAGAGACATAATAGCACGTAAAACTGGGCTGGCCACAGGTCACCACTATCATTTGCCATATAGGTATGCATTCAATCAGAAGATGCAAAAGGATGAACTTAAGAGTATAAGGAACAATTCTCAAAGTCTTCCAAGATTCTCCCATTTCTAAGTGCTGATGGTTAAGCAACCACTCTTATTCTTTAAAATTTGCTTTTTCAAAATCTACCTAAAACTTTGCTAGTCAGAAGTCCTCACATTCAACTGAACAGCTGGGAGATCTACACTCAGCACACGTGGAGGAAATCACATGCTTGATACATACTGCAGAGACCTGAAAATGATGCCAACCGAAACCAACCTGCTCTTGGGAGGCCAGCACTGCACCAGCTGCAGCAGGTGGTAAGCTCCAAGGTTTCTGCCTCTCAGCTCGGTACAGTCACTGCTCTGGAGCCCAACCAGAAGGGCTTATGCAAGCCTGATGAATGAAGACATGGTAAGAAGGTCCTGGCCTGGGATGTTAATGGCTTTCATCTGCAAAGGAGGCTATGTTGCCAGCTGCAGAAACCCAGCTGCAGAAACCCTGTCATTACTCAGAGGAATCAGACAGGAAGCTGCACTACACTTACTGAAGTTTTGCTGTGGGAGTAACAGAAGAAGGGATCTTGAGCTGTAAAATATTAGACTTTGAAGGGAGCAGCTAGCACAGTCAAGCAGATGTACTGCATTAGTACATTACTGGTCACTGCAAGATTACTCAGCCTGTGGAAGATGCTTTAAACAACAGAAATCAGTAATTGAAAAGGAATAAAACCAAAACAAACAGCTTTCCCTAACTGTAAATAAAACCATCTTTCCAGTAGAAACCTCCAATCACACTTTATATTTAAATAAAATCGGGAGATAAGAAAAACATCTTTATAGAGGACAGTACAGTGGTTAAGGGCAGCTGAGACTATAGGAATGGTAACTTACGTGCAAGTATCCTATGACAGCAGGGCACAGTGCCATTCCGGAGGCAAGAGAAAGCAAAACACCTGTGTTTCCTGGGCAGTGGCCTTCTGTGAATGTGTAACTTGAAAACAAACACACGTCCAAATGTGCTTGATAATAGCCATTATAGGCTGTCCCCAAAATCCCCAACAAAATAGCACGTGGTAATTCATTGTAGCACACACAGCAGCAGATTAAGTACATATTCCTGCTAGGCTCAGCAGCTGCTGCATGGCTAACTACTCAGCCTCTGAAGGAAAGTAATGAAGGAATTAGAAGCTGTTCCAGTCCCTGAAATGAGATGCCAATGGTTGTTTGATATCAAAATCAACCTGAGATGCTTTTATTTTCACAAAAGAAAACACCCAACAGGCATACCCACACAGAGTGGTAAACCTATTGTCTTTTCCTCACTTTGAGCACCCTATGTGGCTTACAGATAGATGGTTATGCTTTTGCTGGATTGATTTCACCAAAGGCTGTGGTGCTACAGTGACTATATCTAACCAAGCTAAATAAAATTTGAAGAGAAATAATGAAATATAGCATCATGAGAAACAACACTACTCAGGTGACTCATCTTTTAAGAGAGCACCTTAAGGTCGCAGGTTGTGGGGAGTCCGCTATCATTCTGCAGATACAATCTCCAGAACAACAGTACCTCCTTAACCATGAGAAAACTATACTTGTTCATAAACAAAAATGTCTCAGCCTACATTTCTAAACAGGGTTGTTCTTTGACAGGTAGTCTTACTAAATTTTTTCTAGAAAACGGTGCTTACATAAGAAATTTCAAATGCAATGTGAAACTAATGCCTTGAGAGGGTACCTAGAACAGAAGCTAGACAGTGTTATAGGAATGAAGTGGGTATTTACTAAAAAGGCCTTCAAAGGATACACCTTGGGCAGTACAAAAGCCCAGCTGTGGCTACACCCAAGATGGACAATGGCTCACACGTTTTCACCCTTTTATCAGTTCTGATCTATTTACATATGGGGGTTAATTGTCCAGTGAGAGCTTCAAGTTATGAAGTCCCATCCTCCCAGATTGCTCTCCTCAATTTGCTGTTGTTTATACTTTTTGGCCTAAAGCTGCAATGGTGTCCTTGGTTCTCTGGCTGTAAAAGTGTTGTTTTGTCTAACTAAACTGTGAGAGAATTTGCTAATGCTTTATATGAAGCTCAGAGATATACACTAATGCAGTACAGAATCTGGAAAATAGGAAAGCTAAAACTTAAGCCATCAACACAAGGCTTTTACAGGCTTTACCACTACAATAAAAAAATAGCCAAAAAAGAGTTTTAATGATAGAAATCCTACAGCTGAATGAGTCTGATGAGCAAAAAATAAAACACAGACAACATAAATCTCCTCAGGTAGAAAGAATTTGCTTTGAAACCATACGGTGCTCCCTAAAACCACATAATCTATGTAGTATGTATTATAAAATATGCCATTCTGTTTGATGAGATCATATATGCACAAGAATTCCAACATTGCCAAATTATAAATTTGAAGATACTTTAAAACATTTGTGTGAAAATACTCTGATTTTACTGAGCTTCCTTTAAAATACTTGATACTTGAAAGACACTTACTGTTCCATCTTCTCACTGACAGTTTGATAAATTACAAGGCAAATCGCTTTCATTATTCTATTTACAGAAAGCATCTGTGTTCTCATGTTAAAAATAAACCCATTATATCTTCAATCCAAGGTCATGGCCTTTTAGAAACCAACAGTGTATCAAGGTAAGCTTTTCATGACCACATAGTGTCTCCTTGTTTATCCATAATTATGACAGCTATGAATAACAGAAGTGTTTTATAGCTGAATTTTGTATTTAGAAATTCTTGTATAGAAAACACAGTCAGTAAATACTAAAATAACTGTACGTATGTAACACCAAATTTGATTGCCTGATTAGTCCTGTTTTTCTGTGGGAGATACTAACTTTCACCATCAGCTGTGCCTACAGACACAAATATAACACAAGCATCCCCTGAAACTTTTTAAACAGAAGAGTACCTTACCTACAAAACAGACTGTTTAACTGAAGAAACTGTAGAACCATAGAACCATAGAAAGGTCCTAGAAATCAACCGCAGAAAGGATAAATACGCTTCAGGTCACAAGATGTGAATCAGAAACGTCAGTGAACCCAAGGTTGTTTACAGACAAAGACTAATTTGTGTTTTAGAAATGTTGGGAAGATATTTTTCTACTAGCTGATTCATCCATCATCAACATATCTTCAGTAATGTGCTTCTACAAAGCACATGTTAAATGGACCAATACTCCACACATAATATACATTCAAGATTCTACTGAAGATTCTTTTATCTGTGTAAACACTTTGCAAACAAGTTAACTAGTTAATGAGTCCTACTGGACAGTACCATACACAAAAACTGCAGAATAATTAGGGAATCCAAACCTCAAACACCATTCCATCATCAATCCTACTAAATACTGAATGTCTTCAATCAGATCTCCTACATCCCCACATTTGGCCTTGGTCCAGGTTCAGACCCAAAATTCATCCCTTGACACTTTGGAGCTACCTGATGTTACTTTTGGCAGCATATCCTGAAACTATATTACACATTTTTTAAAAAACTAAGAAAACTGTTTAAAAAAATGAGAAAGTAAGGAAAACCCGCCCATATTCAAAAGTGTAATGCAAGCCAGATAGAAACTAAAATTCCGGCTTATGCTTCCCTTTCCAAGGCAAAGAGATTTGTCCTGTAATTTATCAAAGAGTCAAGTTACTAGGTGGAAAAAATAGTCTAAGTACCAAATATTTTAAGGCAAGTTCAGTGAGATCAGAGTGTCTTGACACAAATGTTTTCAAGTAACTTCAACTGTACCATCCCTCTTGCAGCATGGAAACCTATACTTTTGCCTGCCTAAAAGTGGGGTTTGACTAAAGCCTCAGGCATCATCTGCATATTCATGTTTCCACTTTCTAGCTATTGCAAAATGGCTTTGAATGGCAAATAACGAAAGAGCAAGCTAGTGGGCAGACTTATTTTTGATGTCTGAGAGACATCAGGTGAAGTTGACTTATCAGAGTGAACACCTCCTTTATTTTGGAAGACTGTATGAAACCTGATGAATAGGGGAAATTATGGCATGACAAGAAGTAAGAAAGTTCAATATTTGGAAGAAAACTACTTATGGATTTGAAAATACCCTAGTTTTCAGCTAAATACCTACTTCCAGAACTTAATGAATGTTCTGAAGAAAGAATGCCATGGTTAGAGTCAAACCAATGCTTCGCCATCCTGATGAATTTTTACATACTTTGGCGTGACCAGTCTGTGTGGAAAGAGATGAGAAGGAGTTGGGCTGTGGGCTGTGGAACCCGCCTGCAGAAGCACACGGCAGCGCAAAGGAGCACAAGGTGCCACAGCACAGCTCGTCTCCTCCTGACCTTGGGGTGAGGAGGTGCCTGCAGAGAGGAGCCTACCAGCAGCTGACAGACAGGTGAACAATCACCCCATAGAAGGACATTTAGAGAGCATTTTGCTGAGGTGGCAACATGGGATAGGTCACGTGCTGAGAATTATCATGTGAGGAAATACCATGCCTTGAAAAACTGTATAAAACCAGCTTGTTTCTTTGAACAAACAATTCAGATTCCCTGCCAATCTGAGTTCATATCTTGGTTGCTTACAAGTCTGAGCAGTGACATCATCTTGTTTCCTGCTTTTTGATACTCACAGTTTACGGGCTTATGTGATTAGGTAAAAGGAAGGTCCTAGCTTTATGAAACAGGTTGAAAATATGACCACAGGAGATTATAAAATTAACAGACAAGATAAAGATCACTTTAATTGCTTGGAATTACAGTGTGATGACTCTGAAGCATGTTATATAGTTATATATAGTTGTATATAGTTATATATAGTTATATATATCACAACTTGGGTTTTCAATAGCTGCACAGAATAGAGACTCCTCCTATCCTCAGTAGTCTGCCAAGCAGATTGGGAAGACAGGGTTTGGTATTCCTAACTAATTTTCAAGCTGACCTACAAAGCAAGTTGGGCTAGAGGGAAAGAAATCTCATAATGCTTCTCTTTTTCTTAAAACTTCATGGGCTTTACAAAAATGGGACAAAACTAATTTAATACAAATTCTTCAGAGGTCAGCTTCTAAAAAATATCTTAACCTTCTCCCTGCACTCCTTACTTAAAGGTGGGACAGCTGCCAAAAAGTTCAGAAACGTTTACTAAACACTCAGCCAGTAAAGCTCACTTTACAACCAGCTGACATATGGTCTGAATAAAAATCAAAAATGATAAGTAATCCTTGATGCTCGTGGCCTCATGTATATTAAATTTCTGTCTGTTGTAATAATGCACTAAATTGCTCCCCCTTTGACCCCCCCCCCAAAGCCCCATTTGGAAAAATTCAACGTGAGCTGGATATGATTTGACTGTGACCAGGAAATCTTTCTCCTTTGTTCCCTGTGGGGATATAAATACATAGCAATAATTATGCATCAATCAATAAGGATAGTTTACTACCAGATTAAATTGACCCTACAGAATCCCAGTGTGCTTGTAGGCAGCCCAACTGTAGTGAGAAATCAATAGCTTTTTGTTGATTTTGGCCACCATACTCTTGATGAAAATCAAAAAAGCTCAACAATTTGACTGGTTCTCCAATGCAAGCTGATTGTGTGTTGCAACTTTGGAAGAACTCTTGTCATTGACAATGATTATACGAGTACATACACTTGAGGAATTGATTAAAAGTTTAATCCATCCTAACTGTGAATTCTATGTAACTTTTCAACATAGTTGTTGATTATGGAAGATGCCTGATACCTGCTTGACATGTTAAGCACGGCTTAGGCCTCAGCACACCACCTGACTCACACTCTTCTTCAAACAGTGGATGACTGTTCTCTGGAGCTGCAGAATCACAAAGCCCATGGACAGTGTGTATGGAAGTTTGACCTTTTTATCCTGAAAACATATCAAATTCAGTAGTTTTCCCTCCTATTGTCCTTCAGGTCTGTGACCACAATCCTTATGCATATATGTGAGGCAAAGACACAGAGGAATTTGCTCAGCATTGTACAGTTAAACGACAGGAACATGGGAATTATTACTTAGATTCTAAGAACTTTTGCTGCAAGTGCCCCAATTGCCACAGGTGCGAAGCTGAGACTGTGCTAGACTTTGCGAACTGAATAATATATCCTAGATTCTGCATTACCATGTCTTTCTCTGCAGCCAGCTATATCTTTGAATGTGAAGGCATATAAAATGAAAGTTTAAAAAGGAGAAGAGAAATAAAAAACCTAAATCTAGACAGCATTTTTTGATGTTGTGGTTTATCAGGATTTCCGTAGTTCAAACCACAGGACCAAACCAGTGTGACATCTGTGGATCAGGGAACTCTTTCTGGGAGGTAAAAACCCAAAATCAGGGATAGTTTGCAGACAAGGTAGTTGGCTAGCATCTGGTTTTGGTGTTTTGGTAGCTTACAGTTCTTCAACATAAGAAAGTAATTCAGTCATTTTGGTTGTTTTTGTTTGTTTGTTTTTGAGGTTTTTGTTGGGATTTTTTTAGGCGTTGTTTTTTGGGGGGTGGGAGGGTGCCATTGGTTTTGTTGCTATTGGTTTTCTAACAGAGTACTTTCTCTACCACTGATCAAGCTGTTCAGGGAGAACATTTTATCAAAGAGCCACAAGAAAGCAAACTACATATCCAACATGATAACCAAACATGGGAGCAAATTTCAAGGTAAACTTGAAAAAAAGTTTTGAGTTTCATCTGTAAAACTTACAACTTCATAAGAGTGATAGTGCATACAGAGAGCTCATTGCAAACACAGGTGGACAAATAGCCATAAAATTGCCAGAAGGATGTCTATGCTGTGTTTTGTAGAGCTGATGCCCACTTTCCTTGAAATAATACATAACAAACAACTGGGTAAAAAAGAGAAAATAATTTCCAAAATACTGGCAATACAATCACAAAGAGACAAACTAAATTAGAGTTAGTGTTTTTTGTACTTCCACTTGAAAGAAGTGCAAAATCAGGATGTTTTTCTGTTCTGGCTTATTTGGCTATTTATTTTGATCCAGAAAAGGAATGTTAGGTCACCAGTGTTGGCTATTTTCCCACTTCCCAGAGAAAGAGACCCAGGTAAGGGAAGAACAGAACCTTCTACTCCAAATGTAACTACTTAAAGGGTGTCAATTAGAAGGAACCATATCCAAGACAAACTGCCAATAATTTTTTCCTCCACAGGAAAAATTAGGCTGGCGTTTTTTGAGCAATACTAAGCTGATTACACAATATGCATGCTAATGAGTATCTTCTTGAATCTGTCAATGTCTTTCTTTCTCTTTTTGACTGTAGAAAATTGTATTCTTGCAGTGCTTGCAAGATCTTTCTACTTGCCAAGAGATTTGTATTTATTTGGTGTTTTGTCACTGTCCATATACGTAATTAATAAACTGGCAGCACAGAAAGATGTGACACCTCCCTAAAGGATTGTTTTAAGTTCATGATTATACAATTTACCTTTCCACTATTGACTTTGAAATAGGAAGAAGTAATTTCCAATGGTGTAGCAGCTTCTTTAAAGTTACCATCAAATGGACAATGAAATTGTCCTTCAGACAGCACATGCATACTCAGAACAAAAGGAAAACTCTGAGATTCCAGCTCCAAGGCAAGCAGTTTCCAGCTAAAATATCTCATTTTTTGCTAATGGACAGGGTTTCCTTTCTTGGTCAGGAAAATGAGCATTTATGAATTTGCAAAGGGAGAAGAGTACATTTGTGAACTTACTGGAGGGAAGTCTTCCATTATGGCACAATGTGGGTTTTTCTGATCTGTAGGAAAAGTTGTGAAGAAGTCCTTAATTTGTCATTAATGTATATTCAACAGTGCTACTTCCTGAAGTTGGTAGGAAATGCCACCCTTTTTGGAAAGCAGTGTGAAGGAATATTTTGGGGCATGGTTATCTTATTTACCACATAGCCTTGGAATAACAAGTTAAACAAATACGTGGAAAGGTTATCTTTCTTTAGACAATGTTTTCATGCTTTTTCTTTGTTAAAATAAAGTGCCTCACATAAATCTTTCACACAATTGCAACAGACAGGATTATTTTTACCTCATGGATATATCACTGCCATCAAGGCCTTGTTAGAATCCTTTTTCTTTATTGTTTGTCTTGTAGCTGAGAATCGGGATCAATATACTATCTCTATGAAACTGATTCTATTAGTTTCCAATAGAATACTACAGCTGCTGTAAAAATCAGCTTGCAGTCTTTTCAAGGCTTAACTATACTGCTCACAACTTGGATATTTCCATTGTACAGTCTACATACCAGGGTATATAGATTAAACTATTCCACTTGCTTCCTTTTATTTAGTGTAAACAATCTGAAACATCTTTATTTTCACCATCTGTATGGTATCCGGTGCTTGAATGGAAAATTCATTAGTAAAGAGCAAAGAAAACCAAGCCAAACCAACCAAACAAAAAGCCAAACCCAAGGAAATCACCAAATCGTGTTTAAATGCTCAATTATTTAACCAGAAGCAACAATTTCTACCAAGAAGCACTTTATTGTGAGTGAAACTCCACTGATTTCTACCTATCTAAACATGGAAACAGTAGAAAAGTGTAATGATGAAGAAGAATTTGGCCAGTACAGTCTCAGGAACATGCCCGACACGACTCGACATCGCACTTCACCCGTG
>VWYP01033295.1:0-12953 GCA_013400435.1 Pycnonotus jocosus
TCCTTTTTAAAGTGAGGGGTCCAGAACAGAACAGAGGATTTGAGGTTTGGCCTCAGCAGTGCCCAGCCCAGTGGGACAATCCCTGCCCTGCTCCTGCTGCCCACACCATTGCTGGCACAGGCCAGGATGCCATTGGCCTTCTTGGCCCCCTGGGCCCTGCTGGCTCCTGTTCAGTCACTGTCACCAGCACCCCCAGCTCCTTTTCCTGTGGGCAGCTTTGCAGCCACTCTGCCCCAGCCTGTGGAGCTGCCTGGGGTTGTTGTGAGCCAAGGGCAGGACCCAACCCTGGGCCTTGTTGATGCTCCCACCATTGGCCTTGGGCCATGATCCAGCCTGGGCAGATCCCTCCATGGAGCCTTCCTGCCCTCCAGCAGATAAAAAACCCCATTCAACTTGGTGCTGTCTGTGAGCACACTGAGGATACAATCAATGCCCTCATCCAGATCATCAAGAAACATTAATTAAACAGAACAGGCCACAGTACTGGGCGCTGGGGAGCCCTGCTAGTGACTGGCTGCCAGATGAACGCAGCACCATCCACCACCACTCTCCCAGCCTGGCCATCCAGCCCGTTTTTAACCTCAGTTTTTAACCTACTTTTCTGCACACTGTCCAAGCCATGAGCTGCCAGGTCTTCCTGGACAATGCCATGGGAGATGGTGTCAAAGGCTTTGCTGAAGTCCAACCAGACAACATCCATAGCCTCTCCCTCATCCATTAGGTGGATCTTGTGGGGTATTCAGGGCCTTGTAGGAGCTTCATAAATTCAAAGAACTGGGATGGAGCTAAACTGAAATCAGCCTAGCATATCCAGCATCACAACACAAATTTTCTTCGCATTATCAGTTATATAAAAGAACATAATCTTGCAAGCTGAATGTTTAAATTTCATAAAAAAGACACTTCCAGCACAATACATTTTTGACTTCTAGCATACACTATGCATGTGAGCCTAGGAAAATTCATTAAGACATCTTACTTAACAGCAGTTTAACTCTCACCTCAGCTAACAGTGAAAAATGGGTGTCACTGCTTTAACAGGAGAGAATAACAATATTATTTAGACCCATAATCATAACATGATCTATATTTGATATCAGTAAATACAAGGTTTCTGTAAAAAACTGTGGAGTGTGTGTGCAGCAGGTCAGTTAGGAATATTTCTTAATTCAAGTTCTGTAATCGAGGCTAGAAAAAAAATGGAAAAAGTATTACTGACCCTATCTTCTGTATGAATCAGTACAGACTGTCTGGCTCTTTTGTTCTCTTTTTTTCTTGCTTGCTTTCTTTCAGAATTTTATTCTCACTTCCCTCTAGCTGGTCTCCAACAACCCAGCTAATTAAATACCACAGTGGTGACAGTGAATTTCAATGAGTACTACAAGATTGCCCCATGGACTCCTGCCAGCCTCCTAGCTCAGCCATCAGAGAACTTCTCAGTGTAGAGATGAAGCAAGTTCATCATATTTTTGCATATACTGGCCATTGGATCAGTAAAACATGGCATTGTACTTCAAGCTGTAAGAGAAGGGCAGCTAACTGCCCTTGCATGTATCAAAGAAAATAAACAACAAAGAAAAGGACATGGCATATCTAACAAAACATACCACTGTTGCAAAGACGTCAACGTTATGCTTCTCAGCTAATTTAAAGGAAAAGCTTCAGTGAGTAAACAAGCTAAAGAGAAAGAAAATCAAAGAATGTAAAGGAGCAAAAATGTAGGTAAAGGAGGGAAGAATGGAGGCAGCTTTTGATTTATGGGCAGGGCAGAGAAAACCCAGGGAAAATGCTCTATTGCAAAAGATTTTTTATTTTCGTGGTTCCAGCAGATGCTTCTATCAGGTTGAGTATTTGAAAGTAACTGCTTCCTGAACTAGAGTTGTTTAAATTGTTTTCTAAACTGAACTTGGAGAAAAGCTGCTACCCCACTTTGTGCCCTCAAAGTGATGGTAAATGTCTACTGCAGAGATGGGTTTAGATAGCAAAACTGAGGCAAAGACAACCCTCTCTGAGCCATAGTTAATTCTCAGTAATCAATACAGAGGTGGAAAACTTAGTGAACATTTAACTGGAGACCCTGCAGCCCTCTGATATCACATTTCTAAGTTCCAAGCCCTGAGAAGCATTCACATCCAAGACCTTGAATACTTCATAGATACACCCAGCCAGGTATGCTGCCCACAGTTTTTGAGTAGGACAAGAGTACTCCTTGGGAACACATCCACAAATCTTTAAAATATCAGAAAAACAGGAATTTAAGATGATAGAATGATCATGACAATAGAAACATCTCGCTCCCGATTTCTTGGTCAGATTTCTTAGCATATTTGTGAAGTTCAAAAATAGAAATAAACAAACCTATTCCAATTAAGGATAATTTTCCTCAAGTTTCTTATAAACTGATACAAGCTTTTATGCCACTAGCAGAATCATATTTATGAGTAAGGAATAGCCACAACTTTAAAATTTATAAACTAGAAGCTTCTCAAGAAAGCAAATGTTACCATTTCCAGGACTCAAAGGATCTGAGTAAGGTCTAGATAAAAATAATTTTAGAGCTGAACAAATGAGATTTTAATCTTTAAAATTGTTTTTCTTTGCACTACAACTAAATGATATCCCTCTAAGTTGTTTCTTGGAATGGAAAGAAAACTTGCAGCTTCTCTAAATCAATACCTGAGAAATTACAGATTAATTCTTTTACATTCTCTGCTTGTGAGCATCTTGCTACGTACATAGATTGTGTATAATTCTTTAAATTACTATTCAGAAAGAGCTCCCATGCTCCTGAACAGACAAAATTGGTTCTTTTAGTGGTATGCCTGCCATGAAACTTTGACTCATGTTCCTCATTGTGATTGTCACAGTTTTAAAAGCAGCTTGCTAAGTTGCAGCTTTTCCTTCTGATATACTAAACATGAAAGCAAGAGGGTTATTTACACCATGCTGTCCAAAGTAATCAACAGAGAGCAGAATTAAAGTATCATGCAGACCTTACCAAATCACAGTAATGTTCTCACTGTATATTCTTCAAAATAATTTCTCAGGATGTTTTGGATAAACTTGACATTAAAATACATGTTATTTTTTATATGTTAGTGTTGCAAGTCAATACTGAATTCTTGGGGGAAAAAAAAAAAAAAGTGGTTTTGTTCTTTGGTCAGGATACTCAGACTCCATGAGAGGACAAATACAACCAGCTTCTGCAGCCATGCTCAACAAAAAACCCCCAAAAAACGTTCATAGGCTTTCAGTGTATTTCCTGGGTGATTAGTAGGATAGGATATGTCATGGATGGATTTTCATTTTAACATATTTCTGACTATAACTGGGACAGAGTGAAAGAGCAATGCTACAGTTGTTTTTTTTTTTAATATTTATGAAGCATTCATGGAAAAACAGGGTCAATATAAACCCAACTTAGGGTGCAAACAGTCCACATCAATGGAGCACTGTCTCCATGGATGGAAAAAGTCAGTGATACAGGTCTAACTTTGGTACAAACATCCTACACTTGGACACTGTGATTAGCAGAATCAGCCCTGGAATAAGAACAGACTCCACATTTAGTCATTCTCAAAATACCATGTGCAAGAATAGCTTTCCATTTGGTATCCATGAAGGATCAGCATTTAAACATTTCTGTTTTGTTCCAGTACCCTGCTTTCTGAATCAGTAACACTAGGATCATGTAAAAAAGTTAATCTTTATTTCAACTACAATATAACTGGTTTGGTTTATGTTGGGGTTTTTTTTAAGTTACTCTGAATTTTTGTCTGTGAGTTCATTACTACTTTACAAAACAGCACACTTTAATTCCTCTGTTTTGTTGCAGAGCTATTGTATTTACTTACAGAAAAGAAGAACATGACATTCAAAAATGCACTTATAATTTGTTCTGCCTCTTGCAGCATGTAGTAAGACTACTCTGAATTTTAATAAAGCTGCATATATAACAAACTAAGAATGTTTACAAGAGTATTAGTTTTAAAAAAGGCTAGCATATTAATTAGAGACCACTTCCAGAACCATCTCAATTTTCCATTTGTTCTTGCAGTGAAAAGTTTAAACCTTTGCAAGATGACATGCACACTAATAGGTTAATCTTCTTTGTCAGTGCCCATTTATACAGAATAACAACAATCTATCCATTTGCTCTGTGAGTATAAAATCTATTCAGGAAATAGTATCAAGAAAAAAGCTCCACGAAAACCTCCAAGCAACTGAGGAATTTCTTTTCTGGAAAGACTTTGTTGGTGGTACATTGTATGTATAAGTGTGAATATTGTAAGCATCAGGTTTGGATTCACATTACCATTAGCATCCCAAGAATCTCTCCCCAGTAGCTACCTAAAGCTAAGAATACTTTAATCCAAACACTAAACTGCTTCAGTGCCAACAGCTGAAATGTGTAGCTTTTCCTTCCAGCTCCTGAGCTGAGGGTACCCTTGTGTCTCAGATCTTTAATGTGTACAAAATTTAAAAATAGCCACTGCATTCTTCAAATTAATTTTATTCATTCAACAAACATACATTCAACACTTTTTTCATCATAAAGAAAGAGAAGAACTAAAGATTTTATTTATGGAATGTCATTGAGAGTTCTAATGCCTTTGGTTCAGATGTGTAATTGGTTTGCCACTGTCAGACTTATAAATGTGTAACTCTGTGCTTAAAAGTAAAAAGTATTTCAATTAGAAGCATAATTTGTAAACTCAAGTGAATAACGAAATAAATTTCCATAGTTAAGCTTCGTGCTAAAATATCTTTGATCATATCTTGGGATAGAATTACAGTTTTATATAATTTTAATCATCAATGCACAGGTTGTATTTAGCTCATAAAATTGAAGAAAATTACTTAATGGGAAAAAGAGTTATTCTTCATGGCCTTGTAACAATTTAAGCAGGAGACATTAGAACAGCTATTGTGCAAAAGACAAGTGTCCAGCTTGAGCTGGAGTATGGGCTGTGGAGTAAACAGAAAAACAGAAAAAAATTATTGCCCATACAGGCAGACCAGTAGAGTGTTTTTTAAAATATGTATTCTCATTTTCCAAGATGTTCCACCCAGGGTTGGTTTTTTTTTGTTGGTTTTTTTTTTCCCCCCCCCTTACCTTCTCTCAGTACTTCAGTAGTATTTCCTGTGCCTGCAAATCACTTTAGGTCCTCCTCCTATCTACCCTGCCTCACCCCTTCAGCCCTTCCTGCAACTCCATCTCTCCCCTGAGACCTGCTCCTTGCCACTGGTGGGACAAATAGCAACCTATGACCCAGCAAGGTTGGAATAAAGGGCACTGACAGGACAGAGTGTTCCCACCAATCTGAATGACTGCATTATAACTGCACTTCCCTTAACAGAAGTAATAATTTAGGCTCCTACTGGATCAAGTTACTAGTTTTCAAACAAGCTGCAGGAACTTTTGATGCACTTCAGGACAGATCCTGTCTTCTCTGTTTCTCTTTATGGACAAAAACTGCCATAGTGAAGCTTTTCCTCTACCAAAGAGGAGGGGGAAAAAAAAAAAAAAAGGTGAAAGGATCAAAAGTTCAGTCTGCTCTTGGATTCATGTAAGTTTACTTCCTATATATATCAGAAATTTCACTTTTTACTTGTATCAGATTTCCAACTGTGGTTTAAAAATTCTGTATTTCTTGGAAGATATAATGGTCATTGGTAAAGTATTCCATCACACCTTTATCCTCACAGTCACATTAATGACTCATTTAGGGTTAGCGTCCATAAGTTCAGCTAACCCAAATGACTTCTTTATTTGGTCAGCTTGATTTTGCTTGCTGAGTTATTCCAAATATCCATTTATATGGATAACTGCAGGATGTAATCTTGCAACATTTTAGTGCACTTTCCAGCTGTGGTCTTTCAATCTCTTTTCTCTCTGTGAAAAAGTCATATTCTTTGCCTCATTCTCTCCACCTCAAGGAGTGTTTTCAGAAACATTTATTTCACAGGCATTTGCTTTCAGGCTGTGTTCAAGTTCTATATCATTATAATGAATTGCATATTAGATTTTTTTTCTGCCAGGGTTGGCCTGGAAAAGCTGCTCTATATTTGTGAGAGACTGAACAAGAACTGTTCTTCAGTACTCTGTTCCTTACCTAAAGTTAACAGAGCCCTTGAGTAATGTCTAGGTTTTGTTGATCATTCACAATGGTCTTCCTGGGCTCTAAGAATGAGGCTTTTCAAGTGGTTCATGTCTACTTGAATTGCAGTGTTTAACTGAAGAGATTATCACTGGACCAAGGATAAGTTAAGGATGGTATCCCACATTACACAGACAGGACTACCACCTACAAATCCCCATGGCCTTAAAAGTCTCATTTGCAGCACAACAATATTATCTAATGATATTCAGCTTGAAGACCATTATTGTATTCTTTCTTTTTCCCTGAAAAATCTGTTACTCAGCCAGTGTTACTAGGTTCCTACATGGTTCATTATTACTGCCTAAGTACAATCTCTTATTTTTTGTTCTTACTGATACCAACCAAACCAAACCAAACCATAACCAACCCACAAACATTAAAAAAGAAAAAGATTTTGTATTCTGATCTTGATTACTCAAGTTCTGACTACATTGCTCCAGTGCTTATAGTATGTATTATGTGCAATCACCAAAAGCTTTCACAAAGAACAGCCACAACATTTATGCATTTATAAGTTGTCCTCTCATAAGGAATACTGGGGTCAGATATAAACTAAAACCAGCATGAGCAACTGCACTTTAGAATGGAGCTGAGCTTTTAATAATAGAGCAGATATTTGAGAACAAGGATGATGTCATGAACGTGTCTTTGCTCAGCTGAAAGAATCCAAATTATTTCTTCAGTTGTCTGGCTGTAGTCCTTATTTACAGAGACTGACTCACCAATGAAAGAATTTGGGAAGGGAGGAATTACTTGAATCATGCAGCCTGACTGGACATCATCCATAGAGCTACTCACTGTATTTTCCTGAAGTCTCAGCTCAACTCTATTTACATATTTCTGGTGATAACTTCTACTGCCTCGTTGTCTGTCTAGTCTGCTAGCACATTATTCATGCCATTAGGATTTTTCCTACCTCAGCATCTAATATCTGACTAAATCCGGAGTATCCAAGTACATGAGTCAAGCTCTCTATTTTCACTTAGTGTCAAAGCATACTCATATCATGTCAATTAACAGCCTGTTTTAGGACTCCATAAATTTTCAATGTATTTTTCTTTTGTCTCTGAGAAAGTTCTTGAAATTAAAAACTCAAGATGCTTTGGTAGGGACATTAAAGATCATACATTAAAGATCATCTAGTTCCAATCCCTCTCGTTCCACTGGATCTCTGCTCACAGCCCCATCCAATAAGGTCTTGAACACTTCCAGGGATGGGGTATCCACAAATTCTATGGGGACCCAGTTCCAGTGCCTCACCACCCTCACAGTAAAAAAATTCTTCCTAATATCTAATTAAACTTACTCTCAGGTTGAAGCTGTTCTTCTTTGTCCTGTCACTACATGCCACTTTAAAAAGTTTCTCTCTAGGTTTCCTTTAGGCTCCCTTCAGATACCGGAAGGCCACAATTAGGTCACCCCAAAAGCCGCTCTTTTCTAGGCTGAACAGTCTGAACTTCCTCAGCCTTTCTTCACAGGACAGGCGCTCCAATCCCGCCAATATTCTGGGTGCTTCTCCTCTGCACAGCTCCAACAGTTCCCTGTCCTTCCTGTGCTGGGCCCCCAGAGCTGCTGCAGCCCTGCAGGTGGGGTCTCAGCAGAGCAGAGCAGAGGGGCAGAATCCTCTCCCTGGCCCTGCTGCCCACACTGCTCTGGATGCAGCCCAGGACACCTTTGGCTCTTTGGGCTGGGAGTGCCCATGGCTAAGTCATGTCCAGCCTCTCATGCCCAGCACCCCAAGTCCTTCTCATATAAAGTAATATTTTTGTTCCTGACTGCTTTATGAGCGTGGCTAAAATTGTGCTATTAGGGGCTCGATCCAGGTACTTTCCACCTGTTATTAACCATTAGAACCTCAAATATATTACAACAGTAATTTGAAGATCAAGCAGTTAGGATGTAAATTTCTAGAGAATTAAATATTTACTTCCACATTAATTCAGAAGAGAGCTCAATCTCAGATACAGGATTTTCTAAAGGTTAAAGAAAAATGCCAGTGGAAATCAAAGACATAGCAGACCATAAATTAAAGAATAGCAACTGCAGAGAGCTGCAGATCTTCAAGATTATCTTAATAGATCAGTCCAGACCTAGAGGCATACACAGAAAAGACCTTACAGCAAATGCTAATAAAGTTAGTTTTGAAAACTCATAGAGCTGGGAAGAATTTTATTTAAAAAAAAAAAAAAAGGAAAAAAAAAAAGAAAGAGAAAGTTAAAGCATGACTGAAGCATGCACCATTGAGCTATAATTCAAAAATCTTGAATGGGCAGTAATGCCTAGCAAAGGCATCAGATCCAGCATATCACACAGACTACTTGCTAAATGACTGTGTATAAACTCTAAGCATGGAACAAGCAGTTCAAGCAAAGTACTGACATACCACAAAACAGCACTAAACACATGCAGATTGCTGAACTGTGCTTTTCCAATCTTCAATTTGCATTACCCACACTCTGTGTGTTCTTCACAAAGCTTAGAAAAACCAGTTTGCCACTTTCTAGGGATTTGCCTGAAACTTTTACTGTAACTTAGTCTCACCCATGCATTTGTGCTGATAATTTTGAGAAATCTCATGTACAAACACAGACACACACACTTGTTCCTTACATTACTACGCAGGGTGTAAGGCTGGACAGCCACAAATAAAGTGCCTTTTACCTCGTAGTCAACCCTGCAAAATCTGGCCCTTAGCATGCACACATTTTTACACAACAAAAGCAACAAAGGTATATGGTGAGGTGGAGGTTTTCATGCAAGTGCCATATGCCACATACCCCAGTAACTGATCCTGTGCAGCATCTGGGAAGCCCAAGGACACCTGAGCAGCCCCTAGAGCTACCACCCAGGCATGGGGATGAGGTGACAGGGCTATAGGAGAGGACACAGCCTGTGCACTGCCTCAGGCTGTGAATACAGGCTTCATGTCCCTCTTTTAGCAGCCTTGCCAGCAACACAGAGGAGCCCTGGCTTCCCTGAAGTGAATCACACATCCAAACACCCAAATTCTATTTTCTGCTGTTTGGATGGTTTTGTCTATTTTTTTAAAAAAATCAAATCTCAAATGAGACCTGTGCCCTCTAAAATGATGAGAAGTACCAGGGCACTCCAGAACAGCTCCAGCTGTGGTGGGGAGGCTGCATGATCCTGCTTCTCCTCTCCCAACCATGCTTCCCAGCAGGAACCTGAATATAACCTTCAAGTACAGGCTGAGTAAAATTTCTGCTATGTGGGCGGGTAAATGAATGACCTCTTCACACAGCAAACTCTAAAATATGGGCTAATTATAGCCAGGTACATTTTGGTTTAAAACAACCACTGATATGAGAATAGAAGAGGCTAGCTCAGAAAGGATGTTCTCTTTTTCATGTTTCAGACCTCTGTATGCTGAACATGTTTTGAACACTGCTGCTGTACCTCATGCTTCAACCAGACTGATCAGGAAAACTGCAGCAAAAATAGTCAGGCACGGCCAGCTAACCCAAACAAATTTTTCACAAGAATGAGCAGGTCTGACTAAATATGCACATGGAAACTCTCATTTCTCCAGTTGTATACACACTGTTTCCATATCCTCATTCAGCATTTTTCTATAAAACTATCATCTATAAAATTATTACACATCTAAATAAGAATACCAAAATGTTTAAAACTTAAAAAAACATTTCAATTTACTGAATTTCAAACGTTTCATCTAAGCTTTAGGTCCAGGTGTTCAGCAAAAACATGTAATCTGCAATGGTCTGATATAGATCATAATGGGTTTTGTACTGAATTGTTTGTGTAAGGAACATGAACTCTTGGCTTCTGGGTTACATTTCCATGTCATTCCTAATCATATTGGCTAAACTGCACAAGCTCTGCCACCTCAGCCACAAACTGTGAGCAAGCTAACCATAGCTACCATGCTGCTGTAGTTTATGTCTGGCAGAGAACATGACTAAGACGACAGTCCTGGTCTGTAAGGTCAACAGGAGGGATCAAAGAGCAGACAGAGAGCCCCATTCCTGACTTAAGTACAGGTCCGTATCCTGACAGAAGTGTGGACCAAAACACCAATTCAACCACTGACTATGTCTGGCAAAGACGGGGATGTAAGAAGCACACTCTGAGCCACATCTCCCTGCCCAAATTAATTTTCCAGGAAGGGTGCTCTGAAGCCATGGCTCTGCTGTGCCCAGACTCCCAGCATTTTTTTCCCATGTGTGCAAATGCTGCTAAGGAAAACCAAATGTTAGGATGTCTCAGCTTGGCAAGATTATGACTTAAATTGATCTCAAAATAGATAAAATATTAGGTGCTACATAAATCACAATCAAGCACTGAAAAAGTAAATATTCACTGACTTTGTATGATGCTAGTTTATCCTACATGAGAAGAACACCACAAAAACCTCTAAGAAAACCCTTATATATAAAGGTGCTGTCCTGATGAGAAAACAAATTACATATTAAAAAATGAATGCAGTGCTGCACATTACTCTTACATCACACCTCTCTGTAATTCTGGCACTTAAGTGTGAACCTGCAAATTTTATTTCTCTGTTTACTTGTGGGACAGAGCTCATGACACATGAAGGCTTGTTAGCAAATATCAAAAATATTTCCACTTTTGACAAACATAAGACTCAGCCTCTACAACCTATCGATCTAGTATAAAGCTCAGAGTGGTTTTCTAGAATCCTAGTGGAAGTAAAATTAATGCACTGCACATGCAGAAAAAAACAGGTTTGGGGTTAGATTTCAATTGCAACATCATCCTATAAGTCACATTTTGAACTACTCTTTTATCTTAATTTTATCTTAAGTTTTAATCTTTATTTTTCTTCATCTTATATACATTTATCTTAATTTTAATGAACATCTCATCAAATACCTACTGATCAATTCCACACATGTATGTAAGTAAATTACTGACTTGTACTTTTTTGTGCAAGCTGAGAGTTCAGCATATATAAGATACTAAATTAGGTCAAACAAAATACGTTTGTAAAGATGACCAGAATAAAAAAATAAAGCCTTACTACAATAACAGCTGAATACAGGCCTCAGCTATGTGCCATCTAGGTCTTGCTTTCAGCCACTCTGTTAGCAAATCTGTGAGTAAATGTTCACCATGAAACTCAGGAAAAACCCTTGAAAGGATTAAACACAGAGGGAAGATGGATGACCAAATTAAGCCTTCTTAAATAAACCTGTGCTGATGTATTGTTCAGAGAGACAGGAACACAGAGGCAGAAGATGATAATGGTGAGCTCGCAGCATCCCTTACACTGCCCCCAACTTGAGCACAGACCACCCTCCCTGAAAATTATGTGGTTCTGTGCATGCTTTAAAGACTCCCACACAAGGAGTACTAAATCACTCTTTTTTTACCACTGGAGGACACTGCCACTCGGTATTTGTCATATTCTTTGAGGGTTTTGATGACGGCAGCGTCTTTCAAAGCCATTATTACAATCCCATCACCAGACGGCAGATGGTCACAGAACACAGCCACCACACAGAAACACTTACACTGGGAGGACTGATTAATTCTCTGTGGTGAACAATGAAGCTCAAGATATTTTCTGGTGCATCATCTGCAGCTACAGCTCTCAACAAGCAACATTTCCATTGTTGAAGAAGGAGCACACATGAGCTTGTTCTTACAGTCATGTTATCTACTCTTGAGTACTGAGGGGGATGCAGACAAGAGCTTTTTTTTCTCACTCTTCAGCAAATACTGTGCCGTTCAGAAGTGTTTTTCTGGGTGTTTCAAAGTCACATAACTCTCTTAGTAAAACTTTTTGTGCCTGAGAGAAATATATTAGCCTAGGCAATAAAAAACACACCATATTATCTTTGAATGATTAGTATTTGTCATGGATTTTATTTGCAATAATCTGATCATCTGCCAGAAAGACTGTAAATCAGATAGAGTTGTGCATTTAATCAATTAAAAATAAGAAGATCTCAGAGCTCCTGCAGCATGTTTTTCCTTTGCAGAAATTGTCATTAAGTGAATCTGAACAGTTTGCCAGAGACAGTATAATTGGACATGGAAAGCACAAGTCAAAAGTCAGAATCTTGTCAACACTAGCTTTGCAAATAAATTATTATTGGACACTGAGAAACTAACTTAGGAATAAAATCAACCAGGTACATAAATACCTTAACAATTATCATGCTAAGTTTTCCACTTTTTGTGTTGCATGCAGGATATAGGGAAAAAAAGTGAGCCAAAGGAAACCACTGCCATCATATTTTCCATCAGACTCACACACAAATATGATTGGTATTTCCCAAAAACGCCAGCTTGGTTGAGCCCTCAAGGAACAGACAGAGAGACAACTATTTTATGACCTGACTGGGAGTCAGGAATGAAAACTGTGCTGAGTCACTCAGCTCTGTCAACACCAAATATTTGCACACGCTGTCACCCAGAACTGCAGGTGCCCATGGGACTTCAAGGTCAAAAAATTTCACGCTTATGGACCTGCCCAAAGCCAGTAGTTAAATAAGGAATTTCAGGACTTTCTGGTGCCAGCAGGGACATGGGAGTTTCTTCTTCTGGGTCTGACTCTGTGTCTGTAACAAATAAAAGCCTGCCCTCTAACAAAGGTCTGTGCCCTCTGAGTAAATGCCTCATAGCTCCACTCTAAGATGACACAGGATTTCCAATCCATAGAAGAGAAGCAGCTTCCTCCCTACCTTTTCCTCCATTACAGTACTTAAATTTGACATTTCAGGAGTCAGGCTTAGGAGTTAACTCTCTGGTTGCTGAATTTACACAGTGACAGACAGAAGA
>VWYP01033314.1:0-23896 GCA_013400435.1 Pycnonotus jocosus
GCCAGTTCCAGCACTGGCTGCTGCTCACCCTGCCCTGTGGAACCCAAGGCTTTCTCCCTCTCCAACAGCCAGGTGTAGAAAAACAGCTTTATGAGTATAAAGTGACCAGGTTTGCTTACTGACAATTATATTATGCTCACCATTGCTAATTTTTCTCTTGAAAATGTTATGCTCTATTCTAGTCCAGTTTGAATTAAATGAGAGAAGGGTCCATTGGGGTTCTTTGCCTGTTTTTATTCCAGAGAGCAAAGAGGGCCATGCCATTTGCAGAGCTTTCATCTGGGACCCTGTCTTTGGTTGTGCAGGGTTGCACTAGACTCTAATGTTATTTTACCTCTCAGCTGAGGTAACGTCTGTGGCACACCAACAGGGGAGGGGAAGTGTGAAAGTCTATCACCCATGAGGATCTTGGAAGGGTATACTGGATTCCTCTATCATTTTGAAAGTTTCCTTTGTACGTGCACCTCTCCACTCCCCCCTCTCCTGTGGTTTTTATGTATATCAATCTTGGGTTTGTTTTCCATATCCTGATTTCTTTTTACTTTATACTGAATATATTTGTTGTACTGATGATTTTCATGCTTAATTATTTTCTTTCAGGAAGCAGGAACCTGTCCTGATCCTTAATTAATTATTTTAGTGTTATTCTAATAGTCATACAGAGATCTTGAGCTCCTGATGTACTGTTTTCTACTGGAAGATCAGCTACAATATATTTTTCTGCTTCCCCACATCTTGAACTGTGCTGTGGTCATGGCTGGGCTCTGTGTCTGAGGGGCTGAGCAGCTGAAAGAATTTCCTGAACAGCTGGGTCACAAGCATCCCTAGGGAACCCCTTCCTGGCATATTTGATTGTCAGGGACAGAAGTGTGTACTTGCTCTTTGCTAGTGAAATATTTGCAAGCAAGATTTGCTGCCTTTTTTTACTTTTTTAAAGAGAGTGATTTTAGTCTCTAAATCTAATCCTGTGTGTTTTTTTTAATTTGCAGTCAATGTAAGCTCGCTTGTCCTCTTTCTTGCAAGACTATTTAAAGCCAAAGAAGGTCAATAATGTGGTTTGGGATGTGAGAATAGGTGTTTTAGTCTGAAAAAAAGCCAGCTCTCTAATTCAAATAGTGCCTGGGGATAGATAGACTTCTCACAATGCACGTTACTCCAAAGAGAATGTACACCATTAGTGGTTTTAGTGGTTGAATTAGTAGACTGACTGTGTTTCCTATGCACTGAACTCAATAATGTGCTGGAATGTGCCTCATGCTTTGAAAGCTAATTTGGTTCTACAGTAAAATAATTTGAAATAGATATTTTTCACTTGCATCAGGCTCCTTCGTGCTGCCATATATATATATTTTAGGATTCTTTTTTAAAATTTTATTTTCTTAACCCAACCAATGTAAATTAATTTAGTTCCACTAAAGTTGCCACAACTGCATAGAATCCCACTCTTTAGGGGTTTCACTGCTGTCAGGGAGGCCCTGCAGGAGGACCTTGACAATTTAGAGAACAGAAGTCATGTATTTTCTGCAGTGTGTCAGAGTAGTGGATGAACCTTTAATAGCATCATGTTTATTATAGGTGGTCTGGAAATTTTGTCTTTGTAAAGCTCCTGATTAATTTAGATATGGTGGGTCAAAAATATTACTCACAAACTTTCTAAGACAACACAGCAATAAGGATAGTAGTTTATGAATATTCAAGTGTTAGTCCTATTATGTTGTTACTCAGACAAAAGTATTAGATATTGTTTTGCAAATTTTTAAGCATTTCTAATTGGGATGTACTAATAAACATGCAGTTTTCTGACATCTGTTCAAAGGAACAATTAATTTTTGTAGCAAAATTTGCACATAATACAAGTGTAAAGCTCACAGAAAGTGGTTCCTTGCTTGCTGAAACTCATCAAGTCAGCTATAAAAATGTCCTGAAACTAATCAGCTTCACTGTTTTGGGCATCCCCAGCAATGTTATCTTTCAAGACCACGCAGTTTCCTCTGTTGTGTAGATTTAGTTGCTAAATCACAGTTCTTTCATGCATGGATACCTTGTCTGGTAAGACAAATGAGATCTCAAACTGTAAACTTTCTGCTATCACTCAACTCCATTTGTCTGGAGTGGCTTTTCCTCTCCTCAAGCACCCGTTACTCATCCATATTCCAGTGATTACCTGGCTGGGCCTGCAGCTCTTCCAAGGGTATTGCCCCGGCAGTGCTGCTCCACACTGACAATCTGGGCATCACTCACAGACCACCTGAACACAGTTCAAGGGGCAAAGATATTTATTGAAAGTTCAGCTTGGATGCAGTCACCAGCTGGGTTCAATCCATGGCTGAGTTTTCCAAGCAGTCTGCTTGGGCTGGGTTCTGTAACCTGGAGCCGAGTGTGTGTGACTGCTCTCATGTGCTGCCACACCCCCTTCCTGTAATCCCTGTTGTTTTTCCTGGTGTGACAGAAAAGAGGGAAATACTGTTCTAAACTCCAGTCTCTCCGTGTCTGTGATGACACTGGATCCTTTTGATGACAAACCTTCACTTGTGTGCCTAAATGAGCTGTGAATTCTTTTGAAAATGTGACTGCAGGTTCTGGTGTTTGGTGGAGGTGTGTACAGCAACACAAACTCCAGTTGCTGCTGATCACTTCCACTCTTAGCCAGCAGCACTGGCTAATAACTGACTTGTGGAAAAAGACTTCTCAAGGAGTCCTTTGGCTATAAAGGAGGATTAAATATTAGGTTACTAAATTGTAGAATATTATGATAAAATAAAACATGCCTTAGACAAGTAAATGGCTGAATAGAGGAGAGTTTTCCTGGCAGTTTTTCTATGACTGTGGGACATAGAAAAGAATTTTTAGCTGTGTGCTGAAATGACTGGGACACTTCAGTGCATTGGAAATTACAACTTGTTCATCTCAATATAGTAATAAAAGCTGGAGCAATCACTGAGAAGCAGATTTATATGGTTTGTGGGGGGGTGTTTGTTTTTCTTAAGAAATGGAGATACCAGTTTCTCACATATGAAGTCCTCCTATATCAGTTTGGTGGGTTATTTTTTATCATGTTTGAAACTGTGACAAGGATTCTGAACAGTGATAAACAGTATGCTTAGCTTCTAGATTTTTAAAAGTTTTGATTTTTTTTTTGTTACCTAATCTGCATAATTTAGTCTATTTAGTAAGTATTTTCAAATAATGTAGAGATCATCTACGTGTTTTGAAGGAGGACTGAGGTTTTATCTTCAAATTATTCAGACATTTAACACCTATTTTCCTGTTTACTCAGTGAGGTTTAAGCTCCTGTTTGTCGCCTTTTCTGAGGTAAATTGCCCTGGAATTTCTTTAGCAGGGCAATGACATCTATATCCAAATAATCTTGTCATCTTTCTACTGTTTTTTCAAGCAAACTCCCAGGTAGAAACACGTTCCTGCAAAACAGTTAAGGAGTGGTTTCTGTATAAAGGACACGCTCATCTATGTGGAGTTTGAACCCTTCTTGTACTTGCATTTCATAGACTGATGGTACCACTTTAAAGATTTGTGTTTTAGAAAGAAATTACACGTAAGTCTCAAAACCCTGAGTCCCTCCCAAATCTCAAATGAATTAGGAAAGAGTTCAAGTGTATATAACCATTTGCTGTGCAGATAGATACTCAGTTCTAATCATGAAATATTAGCTTAATCCTGTGCTGATCAATTTTGGCAGGTAATTTCCCTAGTACAACATTAGAAAGAAATACCCAGCAAATCCATACAAATCAGTTTTCTTTTAAGTAAGAAATTTTTCACTGCTTGAGGTAAAATTCCACTAAATCCAGTCTGAAATTTTATGTACCAGTGTGGTTAAGGGTTTTTTCACCTCTAAAGTTTGCCTAGATTTGGTATAATTGTCCTTCACCTGTACCATGTAGGTGTGCAGTGATGTTAGAAGTTTTTCCCTGCTCTAGAGCCTGCTTTATTTCAGTATAAAGTCTGCTCCTGGGAGTACTGTTTATGGTTGGACTCAATGATTTTAGAGGCCCTTTCCAACCCAAACATTTTTATGATTCTGTGATAAAAAGTATTGAAATATACAACCTATTTTAGTAGCATTTGTAGTGGTAGAAGGCAAAACAGCCTAAATTTTTCATCCATGCCTGCTTTTCTTTTCTCCCAAATGAAAAAGCAAGACTCAGTGGAGCTTTTCTTCTTGAAAAACAGTGACAGATTCTATAATACAGATAAAATGTTTACACAATATGACTTGCTTATCAAAAGCACAGGCATTTATGAAAAGCAAGAGTCTTAAGATCTGTGTTGCCTCTGGGTCTAAACTTTCTTAGTAATTTTCTTCAAGTTTTTCTCTTTTAGAAGCCTGCCCTATGGCTATAAAGAACTATTTTCTTTCCTTGATTCTTAAGGAATATTCATCATGCCTTGCAGATTTCTGTTCACTGCCACACCAGGCATTTTCCTCTTTAAGAGGAAAGCCATATGTTTCTTGTTTGTGTAGCTCCCATGTAAATATCAGAAATGTGGTTAAAACACCTTCCATATTCTTACACCCTTGAATTAAAGTTTACATTAGCTCACTAAGAAATAAAGAGCTTAAGACATAAATTTTTTCCATGGATCTTCCCAGTTTTATTTTATTTTATTTTATCATCTGTAATGCAGGCCTAGTACAGTGGACATGGCTGACATCAGATTCCTGGTAAAACTTCTACATCAGAACATTCTTTATCATTATGGCAAGCAGAATTCTTAGTGATAGTCCCAGTGAGATGAGTATTATTGAGTCACAGAAAAACAGTACTAATTTATAAAGAGGTCAGAATCGAACCTTTGCTAGAAAGATCCTTTTCTCAATTCATTGCTGATGGAAAAGGACCAGCTTTGTGAGGGACGTGGTTCCTGCAAGGAACTCATGCGTCATCTGTTGCCACAGAAATTAATGGGGATTGTCTCCACTGTAGAAGGCATATTAGATTCTCCCTATGTCAGGTAGAAACGTGGTTACTTTGGAAGAAGTTTTATAATTTTTAAAAAATATTTTGAGACATATTTTCTACATGAATTAACTTGCTACAGTAATTTCTATAAAATTCTGTTGATTTACTTCCTCTTCTTTCAAATACTTTTAAAGAATTCCTCCCTGGCACCAGAGCTTTCCTGGTCAAGAGGAATAAAAATATACTTGCATTCAAACACAAAGACTCTTGCTTATTTTGTTGGGAATGTTTTAATCTGTAGTCTGCTTTTCTCGAGTAGCCATTCTTTACAGGCCAAAAGGCTTTTCTGGCAAAGTTAAGTAGCTACTGTAGTTGTAGCTATTTCCATATGAGGATCATTTCCTAGAGGAGCCAGCAGTGAACTGCTGTACTGGAGACACGGGGCTGATCTCAGAGTCAATAACATTGGTTCTACAATAGAGAACAAAGAGCTGCTCATGCATTATTGCTGTCAAGGTTGCCATTCTGGGAAAAACTGCAGACATTTTAGCATAAACTGCATCTATGTCGGTACTCTCTGTTTGGTTTTCAATTTCATTACAAGTGTCCAATTTGTCAGCTGGGCATTTTGTGCAGAAAAGAGTCATAAAGGAGTACTTTATGTGCTTCCATACTTTCTTCTTTCCTTCCCCTCAGCCTCAGTGTTCCATGGGGGGAGGCAGAATTACCCAAAATTGAAGTTAGATCTTTCCCCCAAATGTTACACTGAGTTTTATGCTGTTACACTGAGTTTTACATGACATACTGAGTGTCATGGCCATCACATGAGGTCAAGTTCAGAAGTTCTTTTAAAGGTTGTTTGTTTGGCTTTTTTCTTTTGAAAGAAGTTACATGCTCAGGTCCTGGTAATCTAATTTACTGTGCACCAAAAATACTTCAGCAACTACAGAAATCCAAAAACTGGCCCTGTGTGGGAGTAATGATCTCCCAAATTATGATCAGATCTTGCTTTCATGAGAACTTCACTTTGCAGTGGTTTTTGTTTTGTTTTGTTTCTAAAGATAGTTAATCCTGTAGTCTAATAAATAATTTATTGTATGAACTAGAAACAATTCTTTTGAAGATTCTGGGATTTTTACAGTAAAAATTGTTGAAGGAATTGAGTTTTGAGAGGTTGTTGCTCACAAATATTGCGTACTGAAACCACTACAACACATCAGGCTGAGGATACAAAATGGTTTTGATTCTGAAATAAGTGATAGCACAAAAGGAAGCTAAAACAAAAAGACACCAGCCAAAAAATCACTATAAAGAATAATGCCTGAAGTACAGCTATGTTGGTTTTTTCCTTTAATGAGTCAATCTCTGACTGCTTTTCATTTAGCAGATAAATATCCTAGAGGAGAATACTTCAGAATGTAGAATTCTAGAAATTCTTCTGTTCCAATAAGCTTCAGGATGTCAACTTCCTACCTTCCTGAAATCAATTTTGAATTGCTAGAATTTCCTCAAGGGCCAAAATACTGAGGTTTTAAACAAGATTTTCATATTGCTATGTGCATTTTTTTCATGTAATGTGTGATGGAGTAAAATGATAAAAAAAATTGTCAGAAATTGTAACTTTTGAGAAGAATCCATCTAAAAGTAAGTTCCAAACATGAGCATTTTGACTATTATGTTTATTTCTGCATCTCTGATTCAAATGTAGGTTATGATGTTTTATAAACACATTTGCAGCCACTTATGACACACCTGACATTTTAGACCTTCATTGCAGTGTTTGTCCAACTGTTTCATTCTAATATTTCCCTCTTAAAATTCACTAATTTAAAAATACTTAGATAGGAAAATTCAAATCTCCCAGATGACTTTGAAATGCATTAAGAAAACCCTTAGCAGGAAATGTTGCATGATTTGTCTAGAAAAATGACACTACTGCGGTTGTAATAACACAACCTTTGTTACATTACATTATCACATTACATTGTTCCATTACATTATTACAAATATGCCTTTGGAAGCAGTCAGTTCTGCTGCTGCAGAGAGAAGAACAAAGAAAACAAACCCAGCAAATGTGAGCTGGTTTTGAAGAAAAAAGTCTTTTGATGGAAAATTCTGGTGGGTACAGGATGATAAATGATTTCAGTCTCTCTCCTGATACGTGCTTATCTCTAGCTCTACAGAGGAATCTTGACTCCAGGAAGAAGCAGGGAAAGCTCCTGTTTGAAGCCTTGTGAAGGGACAGGAGGAGCTGAACGCTGATTTGCAATTCTTGTTAAACCCTCCTGATACGCCTGCCCTGAAGCTAAAGCAAACTTCCACTGACACTAATGGTGTTTGGTCAGCAGCACTCTACAAGATAAAAGGTGCCAAGCACAAGGCGTTGTTTGCTGTTATTTAAATTGGTTCCTGGTGTTGGACAGACCTGGGACTTTTACAGGGCTCTTGTGCAAACAGCATAATTAAAGCTATTAACATCTCTCAGAGGTGGAAGAAACTAATTTTTCAGAAAATGTCAAATTGTCATGAATGTATTTCATAACAAATTAGTTCTTTTTTAAAAAAATTGGATCTACAGCTTACCAGAGAGTGTAATGAAATTTCAGGAAGACATTGTAAGATACCAAAAGGAAGAAAGAAACCTTGGTTTTTCCCTCCATGGGAATAATTTGGATTTTTACAGATTTGTACCTCTGCATGCTCAGTGTTCAGTGTGTTTTGACTCTGTGTTATAGATAGAATTGGTGTCTTCTCTTGCAGCAGAATGTGGGAGATTATTTTCTTAAACTTGGTACCATCCAGCTCAAGAACTTATTTCAGTGACAGCCAGTGGTTTTGCTCTTCTTAACTTGTTTTTCTTTTTTTAATAAACAAATTTAATATTATCAGATGGTTTAAAATGTGATTGACAGTACTTCAAGAGCACAGACTTGTTACTTTTTCCCATAAACTTGGCTAGATCAAAAACTGTCTTCTGGGATTACTAGAGTATGAAACAACATTGACATGTGAAGAGCAGAATGATTGTCTCCTGTGCCAAGCAACAATATTGTTATTGTTATTGTTGTTGTTTTCTGATATGTATGCAGCTCCTGCAGCATTTTATTCTGTCAAGGTTTTTGAAAAATACAACATTTTGAAAATACTCGTTCCCCAACAAATGAAAACATTTTGAATATTTGTTTATATAAGCCCTGGAGGAAATGTTTGTTCCAAAGCAGCCCTGCTCCTTCTTGTTCTCTTCTGTGAAAAGAGCTGTGATACTTTTAAGATTTCTCTCTGGTAAATTGCAATCATCTTTCAAAAGCCCAGATGTATAATTGATGTGCTTGGATAAGTAACTGTGAATGTCCTCTTCGATAACAGAGTGATTGACAAAATGGTCACTGCTCTTTTAACTTGAAGTAAGCCAAGGAAGCAGTAGCCAAGGAAGCAGTAACCAAGGAAGGTGCCCAAGGGACTTTCAGAATGGCTGGTGACGTGGGATAGAACCTCAGTAAACCTCATTAAAAGCACTTTCTGGAAGCAAGAGTCTATGACCTGCTCAGATTTTTAGCAAGAGTTTTCAAGCATTGCTAACACTTTCAGATTTTCTTACCGTGCCTGTGGAGAATGACCCTGGTGATTTGCATTCTTTATTTCAGTGTTGCTCACAGCTGCACCCTGAGCTGTTCCCTGTGATAGGTGTTTGAATTGAGAGAGTTGCAGCAGCAGCCCCAGCCTTGCACTCAGCCGGGAAGGAAGGGAGGGAGGCTGAGAAGGAAGGTGAATCCCAGCACATCAAGAGCACCTTCCTAAAGAAACTGATCCAAGTTAAAGGAAAAAGCTCTGGCATTTTGTCCTTGCTCATGGAGGTGCTACTTTGCAGAGGAGTGCAACTAAATCTAATTTCCATTGTACAGAGTGATATATCTTCTTTGTCAAGCAGTTATCTGAAAAATCACAGGAAAAGGCAGTGGTTTGGAATGAGCACAGCTGTCAGTCAAAATCCTTTTCTCTGTTCTGGTCCACGATTAGGAACTGAGCATGAAGGAGAGAAATGCAGTCAATGCAGGGCTGGTACTAAGCTCTAGGACAGAATCCTGCACTATCCTGCTGCTGGGGCAATCCCTTGGCACAAGGTTTAGAAGCCCACACTGCACAGTAGCCCACAAATTTTTCTTAGAGCAATCAAAGCAGGTTTCCAAAGACTTCTGCTTGGGCTTTAGCTAGTTTTCTTTAGCTGCAGAAAACATTTTGGCTTTGACAGAACAGCCTTTCCTGAAGGCAACAGAATTGATTCTGCTCTTTGGTCACAAGCAAGCACCTCAGGTAATGCTCCAGGCTGGGGCAGAGTGGCTGGAAAGCTGCCCAGTGGAAAAGGTCCTGGCAGTGCTGGTCAAGAGTGGGCGAACAAGAGACAAAGGTGAACAAGAAGGCCAAGGAGGGTGCAGGCAGGTGGGAGTCAGCATCTTAGCCCACGTACAAAACATCAGTTTGAGAGGAAATCACAGTCTCAGCTTATGCCAGGGAGGTTTACCATAGATATTAGGAAAATTTCCTTCACTGGAGGGGTTGCTGAGCACTGAAACAGTGAAGTTAGGTGGTTTGCTACCCCTGGAGGTATTTAAAAACACATAGATTTGGTGTTTAAGGACACAGTTTAGTGATGGATGTGGCAGTGTTAGGCTTATCCTTGACCTCGATGCTCAACAAGGTCTTTTCTGACCTAAATCGATCCAATGATTATGACTGAGTTCTGGATTCATGTTTTGATGGGGTCAGATGTATTTACCAAACCAGTATTTCAGTTCTTTCTGGTCCAGTAGCTGCTTTCATGGAAGACTTACTTTTGATTGTGCTGAAGAAGCCTTCAGCAAACATTTGGGGAAGAATTTTGCCAAAGTTTAGCAGCATCTGGACGCAGTAATTGCCATGTACAAAGTCTGTTGTTTTCTATTCACTAATTGGATTCTGTTCTTCTATCTCCTTCCTGTACACAGATTGTTCCACTTCTTTTGACCATTCTTTATTACCATTTCTCTCTCTCTCTGCCCAAACACTTCTTTTTCATAGCAGCCCAATATTTTCTGCTGCCTCTGCTTCTGCCTAGCGGAGGAATTCCCAGAGTGCTGCTCTGACATGAGATATTCCATCAACAAGCCTCTGAACCTAAAATATTCAGGTGTTTACAGCACTGTCTTTCCAGGCATGACACAAAGCATTTCCAGGCGAAAACTGAGTGTACACAACCATGCTTCAACACAGCTGGTACCAGACAGGAACCCAAAACCAACTACTGTGGAGTCCCTTGTGCCCTTAAAGGAATTTCCAACTGCCTTGTCCTGGAAAAGCGAAGATTAAACATACCCCTCCCAGGTGTAACAAAGGCTTTCCCTCCGTGGTTCCTTGCAAACATTTCACAATCTGTTCCCTGGGTTTCTCGAGTCCATCACTCCCCCATGGTATCCCCTTTCCCTGTTTCCCCATTGGCTATGGGGCCGGGTGTCCAGTTTCTGTAATCCCTATGGTCACTTGCCCCTGCCCTGCCCCCTGTACCACCCACAAACCTGAGACACTCTATAACCCAGGAAAATCACAAGATCTCCCTCTTTCAGCATCCTGATCCACCTTTGGCACATGGAATAAAGCCTGCTGGAACTGCCCTGGGGCTGGGAGCCTTCCTCTCTAGCTGAGCTAGCTGATAATGTGTGTGTCTGTGTGAGCTGATTGCCTGCCTGAATCCTCCTCAAGCAGTTTCTCTGCTGGAGAGACTGGCTGAGATCTAATGAGGCTGTTAGCTGCACTCCAAAAAGACACACTGTTACAAACTACCACTGCCCAAGTGGCAACCCCCCCCCAACAAACCAAAAAACCACCAAACAAACAAAAAACCCAACCTCCCCCAAACTAACCAACCAACCAAACCCAAACAAAAATAAAACCAAACAAAAAAACCCAAAACCCAACCCACCAACCAAACAAAAACCAAGCAAAGAAAAAACCCACAACAAAACCCAACTCTGACTATCCACAGCTCCTCAGACCTCAGAATGATGCACAGTCCAGCTCTCCTCTATGATGGTGTACAGTGCATTGACATCATTCTGCCTTTAGTTTTTCACTACTCACACCAGATCCTTTATCCCTCAGAGATTTTCAAGGGAAGAAAAATCTTTTAAATAAGAAAAGACATGTATTTCCTTTCCTTCACAGTCACTTCTCCAGTCACGGACATTCTCCAGTTGTGTTGTGCAGCTCTGCCCCTGTGTCTACTCAATGCCAACAAACCTGCCTATTTCAGAGCACCTTCAGAGCTGCAGTCCTTAAAAGTATTTAATTAAAGATCATCCTCTTTCTTCCTTCTGCTGTGTTCTGCTGCCTCACTAGATTTCGTGAGCACTTACTCCTGCTTTGAGTGGTGTTTTTGAATTTGTTTTCCCTCTCAGTGGGAAAGCCTCGGTGTGCTTTTGTGCTGTTTTTCTCCTCTTTCCTGCTGAAGTGCTGCAGGATGACATTGCTCTGTGAGTCAAGGTACATAAAAAACCATGTTCTTTGATGTGAGGAAAATATTCTGTCCCATGCACTTGACTGGAAGTAAGGGACATGTCCCTTATGAGCCTGATAGATGTTGGTGCCCGAGCTGCCTGGACAGTTGTATATTCTGGAGATGGAAACAGATGTGGTTCTGTCTTAATAAGGTGGTTGCAATTTTCAGTACAACTTTCAGAAACCCCCTGAGATTTCTCAAGTAATTTAGCAATGCAAGTTTGGGGTTGAAAAAGAGAAGGCAGTCACATTTTCTTGTTCTCCTGGGGATAATGTCAAATGGATGGTGTTAAAACGACTATCTGGTAATAAAAGTAAACATTATTAAAAAATAGAGTTCAGTGAATGCACTTCCTGCAGATTGAGGAAGTCTGTGCTACTATTCTTAGAAATTCTCTGGATGAAGGTAAGGCTGTGTAGTGAGTAGGCACTCACCAGTTGTAATCAGTTTGTTTTTCAGATTTGAAATTTTTGTGCCTGAGGTTCTGCCCACAGTTGTATTGTAAATAATTTCCATTGCTCAATTGATAGGTGGCCTCTTTTTCTTTCAAAAATAAGGGCACAGACTTTCTTCCAACATCAAAAGGACAGGGTTGGCTTTAAAGATGCTCGCAGTGTTCAGCTGGTTTGACAGTGGGCCAAATTTCTCAATACTCTTTTCCATCAGTAATAGTAGTTCTTAGCCATAAAGCACTAGTTTGGTTTGGTTTGTTTTATTTCTGTTTTTGGTTTTGGTTTTTGTTTGTTTGTTTTTTGTTTTTGGTTTTGGTTTTTTGTGTTTGTTTTGTTTTGTTGGTTTTTTGTGGGTTTTTCTTTTTTGGTTTGGTTTTCTTTTAGTTTTGTTTTGTGTTTGTTTGTTTTATTATAAAGTTAATAAAAAACATAAACCAGTCTTTAATATTAGGGGTTTTTTTTTTAGTAAAAAATGTATCTTTATACAAATAAAGAAATAAGCCAGAAGCACTTCTGGTAAGTACATTATTTTTGCAGACTTTGTCCTGAGCTGCTAGGTGTTATAAATTATCTATCACACCCTAATTTAAGCTGGTTCTGACCTGTGGGCTTCACAGATCTATCCACAGCCTCCTGCTGTTTATTCTACTCCTTCTAACCAAAGATGTTCTGTCAGTTTAACTCTGCCTCCAAAATATGATTGAACTTGGAACCCAAAACAAATTCAGTTTTGAAAGTCTTTATTAAAGGAAGCAAAACCATTGCAAATTATTTCAGATTTATACTGGAAGTTAAACTATATAGACTTGTGTATCTGAAGAATGTTACTATTCTGTAAAGCCCCAAATGCTTCTATAAATTGGGAAGATTTTCACCTTGAACTCTTCCTCTTCCCTCAAAATCTTAGGTTCTCTCCAGTTTTGTCTGTTCCTAATTCTGAGGATAGGAGTTGAGGAAAATTGCATCAAATCAGGAGTAATCTCTTTCTCTTTTTCCAAACAGACATTGACTTGACTTCTGATGGCTTCAACAGATATTTTTTTGCTGCTGTTCCTAAAGAGCCCATTTTGCAGGCCAACACATCAGAGCTACTTTCCAAATTCTGCACTGGGATGTGAATGAGATGGGCAGTGGCTAGGCAGCTAAAGAGGAATATATTTTTGCTATTAAATAAGTTGTCAACAGAAAAAAATAGTCCTATGGGCTAGTGGGTTGTGCTCAGTGCCACAGCTGCTGGGTTGGTTTGGCAGTCTTACCCATCCACAGCAGAATAGGTGTCACCTTAATCAGATCACTACAGGATTCTGTCTGCCACAGAGGGGAAGCCTGCAGAGTTTCCCCTTCATCAGGTTTAAAGCCCAAGAGAAAAAATCCGTGAAAGATTGTCAGCTCTATGTTTTCTAGCAGAAAAACCCTGCTGCTGTGCCAGAAGAGAAATGATTTTTATTTCAGCAGACTACAATATTCAAGAGTGGAGAAAGGGAAGACATCAAAGTTGCATGTAGCTGGCTGTTTCACATGCTGCTTTCTCAATATTTCTCACTGAAATGATTCGTGTGTGCGCTGCTGGTTTAGACAGAAGATCTGTAAAAGAAACAAGTTTTGAGGGCTTCATCTCATCAAATGTGCTTTTTAGGTTTCTGACTGGAGGAAAATTTTTTTTGGCTAACCACATGTTAGTTCCTTATCCTTTTGGAATGCTATTTTTTATCCATACCGTTCTACCCCCCTCTGAGAATCCAATTTAACTTTGCAAAGGGCAAAATAAATGTTGATTAGTCTCTTTATCTCTTAGTTGTTTTATACTAACATAGAACCAGTTCTTTTATCTACTGGACAAGTGGGGTCAGGAGGCGCCTTCTTGAACAATTCAAGGCATTTGGGCCAAGGCTTCTGCTGCCCTGGCAGCAGTTTCCACCAGCAGGATCTGGGCTCTGCCTCTGCAGCTGGAGGCTTGCCTCGGGCTGGTGAAGGCAGCCTGGGTTACCCTCTGCCTGTCCTGCTTTCTCCCAATAAACTGAGGTTTAGTCCCAGCTGGATCCAAGTCATAGTGAGAGTGAGTGGATGGAACGAGGGCTGGATGGATATCTGCTGAACAAGGGCCGGGGGTGGGAGCAGGAGGCAGCAGGGTTCACCTCTCCTGTGAAGGGAAAAGGATTTCTGGGTCTCACGTGAAGAAGAGCCTCAAGACTCTTCAGCTAAGGTGAAAACAGGACCTGCAGCTCCTGTGAGAGTGAGGGAAAGGAGCCTTGCAGGCAGTTTTTAGCATGTAGGTCATGAACCATCAGTGTTTTAAATACCTGAGTCACCAAGCTGAGTCACCATCTCTCCTTCCATTCCTGACTCTTCTGCACTGATTTTGTCATGCTTTATTTCTCTTGTCTATGAACAATAGAGGTAAAAAATACTCTTCTGCCTCCAAAACTTGGGGATTCCTCTCTGTTGAATGAAGAGGACAGTTGACAGTGTCGTGGGCATTTAATTGCCCCAGTAAAAAAATGCTGCTGGACATTTTATTAGAGTAATACCAAGAACAGGACCATCCACATGTTCACAGTTCCTGTCTTGCTCTGGCCATGCTTGTCAAAGCTTTTGAATTTGTGAGACTCCTTTGGTCCCTTTATTCCATTGACCATCAATGTGAGTAAAGGAAAAATTCTAGTCATTACAATTGTGTTGATTTAAGCTGGCAACCTGGCCAGTAAGCCTCTGTTTGGTATCTTGATAATAAACGTGACATTCTGTCCTAAGTAGTGCTGAAGTTTTTCAATTTGCTTGGGCTTTTACAGAAAACAGGGACCTTCAGAGAAAATAAAAAAATCACATAACTTTCTGGATTAGCTCCATTCTGAATTAAATTTAATTACAGGGTTGTCTTCATTTCTAGGTATTAATGGAATATATGCCCAGTACATGGTGTATCCTGTCTTCACTTTAGTGAAAGAGTTGAGACACAAAATAAACTGTGTTTTATTTCTGTCAGAGAGCCTGCCTAACAGAAATACTGGTAAGTGCAGCTAAAATGCAGAAAAAATTATCATGTCTGTAAGAGAAAGTTTTATAGAGGAAAAGAAATTGATATCAAACTTGTAAAATTGATATCAAACTTGTAAGATTGTCTGATTGAAAATGGAGGTAGGTTATTAGTTACCACATAGCTAATAAATTGTTATGTTACATTAACATACTTCATTTAAGAAATGCTTTTGAAATTAAAGACTAATACCTAATATTGATATTGCATAAGCAGTGTTAAAGTTACAATACTTAACATGAAACATAAAATAATTCCTGGACTATTTTTATGTGCACTTTTCACTTAAACCAGTATTAAAGAGGTGTGGAAGTAACTTGGACAATTTCTGATCCAACACACACAAAGTTAGTAGAATTTTCATGCAGTATTATTAGAGACAAAATTTGTAATGAGCCCCTGCTTTTTCCTGTGCAATATATTTTCCTCTGTCAAGTGACATGACCGCTCAAAATTCTGAGCTACGGCTCTCAGGAGGAATGCTGCTGTCATTTGAGGACAAATGTATATTGAAACGTGACAAATGCCAGCTGGTAATGATTATGGCCACCTAAATATTTATAAATTTGTATGTTATTGTAAAAGTGCATTTCTTCATATGAAAGATTGTGACATTAGGAATCATATTCCAGGCTTTTTATTGCTTCAGGCTGTGTGTAATAATTGATGGCTTGGATTTAGAAAAGTTGTTTTTGCTGTCTTGCGTAATTTCAAGGATTAAAAAACTGTAGGAAGTTAAAATCTTATTTGAGGTTCAAGAACATACATCAAATATCTCCTCTACAAAGATACATTTATATTATTTTTGTTCTCAGTCTTTTACAGCTTTCTTTGCAATAACTTTGCTTTACCACTTTAATATTGTAATTTGTAGTTTTGCAGTTACCTACAGCTGCAGTTATTCTTCTCTTATTTGGCTCTTTAACTTCTTTCTGTCCTGTATCCCATGCTCTGAGTGTATGGGGAAGCTGCAGCCCTGTATAAAATACTGTGAAACCAACACGAGAGGGCTGAGACTGAGGGCAGAACAACACAGGGCAGAGTGTGCCTGGTGTTCCTCTGTTCTCACCCAGCACTGCCTCAGCAAAAGCAGGGCCCAATCTGGTATGCAAAAGGCAGCACAGCCCTCAGCCAAAGGCCACAAGGCTGCTGCCTGCTCCTCCTTGCACTTGCTGAGGTACAATGGATGCTAAATAATTCAGTGTTGTTCCAGCAGCATCTCCAGGGGCAGCAGCCCCTGCAAAGTGCTGACTGGGGCAGCTTCAGAAGCCAATGCTGTCAGTGGGCAGGGGGCTGTGAGGTGAATGTCCTCACCCTGCTGAGGGTGAGCTCTGCTAGGCAGGGTTTTACAGCTTCAATTCCAAATAGAGAAATTGTGGTAAATGCTGCTTATTAAGCTAAATCCCCCCTTAAAAAGAACTGGGGTGTATCTGTTTAAATTTGTTACAGGCTGGCATTGATAAATCATTTGCCACCAGGGACAGACAGCTTAGTTCAAACCCAGTGTTTATGTTTCTTCTCACAAGTAGATATCAAAACTTTGATTCAGAACATTAGAGGGTTTTTTACTCTCTCCTTCTTTTCTCATGTTGGGTCATTAATTTTAGGCAGCTGAAATAACTCTATGATGCTGTGTGCTCAGAGCAATAAATTAAAGACAATTTATAACTTTTTTTAAAATTTGAAGGAGAGGACGTAACAAAATGAAGCTGTGTAAATAGTTTGTGAAGAGCATATAGTTATGGGTTTCTGGATTTTGCATGGTAATGGACTGCTGCTTTTATTTTTGTCATGTGGGCAGAGAGAAATGAGTGAGCTTGGAAGATTTTCCTCTCTGCAAATGGTGTTTTTCTCCATATCACATGTAATAACGATTTTTCTCCTAGTTAATATGAGAGCGAGGAAATTAACACTGTGGGTGATCATTACAGAGATTTTATCAAAATAAGGCAGTTTATCAAAGCTATTTTTAGATATTGTAGTTGAGTTGTGGTTTTCTCTGGATATCCATATGTCTCTTAAGCTAAACAATTCCACCCCCAGAGATGCAGGTTTTTGCTTCCTTCCCCAAATAAAATGAGTATAAAATACTGGTGCCTGTATGTATTTATACCCACACAAGTAAATGTCATTGTACTGCTCTGCAGTACTGCAGCACCTTGACAGTCCCACACGAGATCAAAACTTGTTGAGGTTGGTCCTTTGTGAACAAACAATGTGAGGCTGCCCCAGCACAGGTTTAAAATAAAATCTTGCAAGTTAGACCTGGGGAAAGCAGCTGCATTGATTTGCTGCAGGTAAAGGTCATGGCCAGAATTAGAACAGAGTGTGTTACAGAAATACCTGAAATGAGATTTCCTGCCTGCAAGCTCATTGTGCTTTAGTGGACCACGGTGCTCTTGAGCAGTTGTTTTATTTTTCCAGTTATCCCTCAAGGGAAAAAACAACATGGGAAATTGTATTTATGAACAAGGCAGTTATTCCAAAGTACTGCCATAAATTGTCATCTTAATGTTATTTCATGTTTAACATTGTTACATTCTTTTCCAGCTGTTTCTTTTTTTGTTCACTTTCTGAAAAAAAACAGAGGTGTGGGGTAAAGACAAGCAAGACTGGATAAAATAATTAGTAATCCAAAGAATGAATCTAGTGAATATAAGAGGAAAATGTAAATCTAAATCAGAATTTTACAGGTAAACAGTTTTGTGACATATTTCATGTCACAGCCTTAGGCTTTAGCACTAAACCCTGTTCTTTTAATTCTTGGGGATTTTTTTTTCCCCCTCTGGCTCCCAAACTAATTTTCCACTGAACAGAAGTTGTTCAGCCTTGCTCAGATGATAGAAATCAAAACTAACATGGGTAGAAATTCTTCCAGGTTTCATAATTCTGGATTGTAAACACTTAAAAATAATCAGCATCCCAAAATGGAGTTGATATTTTTCAAGCCTGAAGTACCTTGTCCTAATCTCTGAGACAACAGTAGTGAATACCTTTTGGTTTTCATTTCAAAGCCTGTCTTTGGACATTTTCCTTCTATATTTTTTGTGTCCTTTGTGAACATTGGCCTGTAAAGCAGTGATCTTCTCTCCTAGACTTTTCAAATATGAATAAATGGAATCCACAGATACCCCTACTACCCACTACCACCTCTCTGATATGTTGAGCCATGGACAAATTTTGCTTGCAGTGGAGTCTTTATTGAAGTAGATCTAACCTATTCCTGTTAGTGAAGGGTAAAGGGCAGAATTGTGTCATGCTTCTGTCTTGCCTTCATCTTCCAGGGCAAAGCAGAAGTTAAAGCTGTGTACAGTTAATAACAGTTGGATTGTTATGATGAGACTAATTCAGAAGTTACTAAATAAGTAATTGTGGTTGCCAATTCATGCCTACAATTCCAAACAAGGAAATACTCTGGTCTACCTAAAAATCTTAAATGGAGGGACTGCACTAATTGTATAACATTTAATTCTTGCACTGAAGAAAATTTTCGTGTTTTGCATGGAAATCTTTATTTCTTGTAAATGAATATTTTAGATATATCTATTGAAGACAATCATACTAAATCCACCCTCCAGCAGTTTGGAGTTTTTTTAATTCTCACCATTACCACACCTCCAAAATATGATGAATTAGGAAATGCTTCTTTTCCACTATCAAAGCATTTTTTTGTTACACTTGAACGAATTCTATAATAAAATCTGAGTACCAGGAGAATCCTGCTGTAGAATGAATTTAAAGTCTGTTTCAGGTCGAAAGTGGAACAGATTTTTTTTTTAACATATTCATTCTAGCTTTGATTTAAGACGTGATCCTGTATCTGTTTATGCACTGCAGTCCCTTAGGTTCCCTCCTGCGTTGTCACTGATAATTTGATAGCAGAAAAGCCTCAGCAGTGTCACACTAAAGGATATAATAAATGCCTGTTTTGTCAGCGGCATAGCAGTCCTCAGGCCACACACAGTTCCCTCTGCCCTCAGCTGCTGAGACCTCATTTTCTGCCTGTTCATGGAGGTGTTAAATTTGTTCCTCCTTAAACATACAGAAAAATGAGACTGGGACACATTTACGTGGCAGGGAAGGAACAGGTCAGACAAGCTCAAGAGCTGATGGAGTGCAAATAGGGGCAGTCTGGGAAGCAGTTCTGAATTTGTTTTGGGAAGGTGAAGAAGATTATGTCACAAAAACCCCCATTCTGTAGCTGGAAATGTTTAGTATGCTGTCCTAAAAGTGGAGAACTCAAAGAATGAGGATGAGCACTTCTTGAACCTTTTTCTGAGATACTGATAATATTTTGAGATGATGCAAAGGGGTGTAACTGCAATTCTTGTTTGCTTCTTAATTAAGGAAGTACATTTTGTTATAGTTAGCCATATATCTTTTTAGTAGAATGCAGAAAACTGCTTGCAGTGATCAGCAGTCTTTTTTACTAGTACATGTTTTAAAAGTTCATGTCAAAACCTCTTGGTTTTTGTTGATATGGTTACATATTACAGTGGAGTTCCAATTTTGTTGGGAGTTTTTCATTGGAATTACAGCTGCACTGGTGGAATCCCTGCAGCCCAGTGAAGTTGTGTAAAATCCTTAAATATATGGAAAATCCAACACATGCTATATTTTCTGTTATGACACATATTTGTGGCTGTATTTGAAAGTTATTTCTCTGCCTTATTCCTGTCCCCCTCACCACTGAGACAGAAGTAACAAAATGGAGCAAAGAAGAAAAAAACACCAAAAAACAAAATAGGAAATCATGACACCGAGATTTAGTATCAGCCCTTCTGCTTCTGGAATAATAATCCAATGTCTTTAGCATTATTTCAATGCCTAAAGTTAATTTCCAAATGTTCTGTTTAATGGTGAAGCAAATTAGACCTAACCCCAAGAATTTTAATCCATCAGCCTACAAAGGCAAAATAAACACTCAGACAAATATCTCAACCCCCCAACATTCATGACACTTGTATTTATCACTTCAAACCAATTTTAGCTGAAGGGAAAATGTAAGTGACACTCGCTGATAAATGTTACTGTATTATAGGAAGCCACAGAATGATCAACTCTAGTATTTATATCTATTAGTGGAACATGCAGCTCTAAATACTTTAGCATATGCTGGTTTTTTAGGGTGACAACATGAGTGTATGCATACAGTTATCAGGAATTTGTTTAGGAAAAACATAACTGATCACAGATTTGGTAATGCTCCATGGCTGTCTTCCTCTTTAGTAAGTTTTTTATTTGTAATGTGTGTTTTCTTTTGTTTGCCTTTTTTTCTTTTATTCTCTAAGTTTTTTGGTATGCACAGCCTTTCCTAATTTCTGGATCTTAGAGTAAAAATTTTTCTGGCACTTCACAACATCTTATTCAGAAAAAGTATTTTACAGTGTTTGACAACATCTTCTGTAAATAAGTCGATAAATAAGAAAATGAAGCACAAGCCATCTGATCCAACACAGCAATTACAAGGATAATGGTTGTCTTGATGTGAAGTAGAGGAATACTGAATCATTTAATAAAATGAAATTTATAATTTATTAGTTATTTATATCCAAGTTGCTATAAATATGTTAAACTTCTGTCATATCTGATTTTTTCAGTGATGTCTCAGTAAGAAGGATTGCTGCTGCCTGTATATGTGTGTGTAAGCAGAATTCCTGTCCTTTTGATCTGATCCTGGTTTGCTTTTGATACATTTTACTGTTAAATACTGACCATAATTTTTATGTTAAAAATTTGGTATTTCTTGAGATGCAGTGTGCACAACCTGTGGCATTGCTGCCCAACACAATCTCCTCCAAAGGATCTGTAGCAAGAGGAGCCACTCTGAGCATTTTCTGTAGAAAGAGAAGAAGTTGTTTGTTCAGAAACAGTAAGAGAAATTTTTACCCATTGTTGCTCAAATATTCTCAAAAGTATTTAACAAAAAATAAAAGGCAATTGTTTTCTCGTTTGGAGTTTTCTCTGCTTAGGTCAGACTACCTACAGCTGTTGTTTTAGCAGAAGAGCTGAATCAATGCCTGTGTGCACTGACACTCACAGCCGTGTAAATAGCGGCGTGTTTGCTTTCCCTCATCATGAACTGCTCTGAGAACTCACTTAATGTGGCACATTGAGCAGAACTTAAAATCCCATCATTGTATGAGGCAGCTCCTTAAGTGAAGGCTGTGCACAGCCTTTTATCTGGCACGGTTTGTTCAGCTGCTCGTTGTACTCTGCTGAGCTCTGCACACCCTGTCATGTGATGGAAGCGTTTGACAAGGCAAGTCTGTGTATTGTGTGTATTTGTGTGTGTATCTGTGTCTGCCTGTGTGTTTGACACAGAGCTCTGCCTCCGAGGATGTGAGGAATCAGATCCTTCCAGGCTGCCATGTCTGCAGGGAGAGACCCCTGGAGCTCTCTGTGCAAACCAGGCAGCCTTGGGGTTTGTGGCTGGTGTGTGTGCACTCTTCACCCCTCTCAATAGTCCATCACAGCCCTTACACCTGATGGGCACCTTGATGGAGCAGGGACCACAGATCCCAGGGCAGATCCTAAGAAATGAGTTGTTCCAGTAGGCAGAATCCTGCTCACTGCTGATGGTTTAAATCAAACTTGTTTAAAAACTGAAATGGGAAACTTGCCTCAATCTGCTGGAGGGCTTTAACATATTTGATTAGACTGGGAGTTAAGAAAAATCCAAATTGGCATTAGTTAATTAAAGTTATGTTTGTTTTGCCACTCTCATCTCCAACTTTATACAAAGGAAGAAGGTGAAATTCTATATGTATGAATTTGGTTCTTTTGCTCATATCTTACATTTTAAGAGGTGTGTATCCAATATAACCATGATATATGGTTATGATGGTTATATTGGATACTGGTTATTATTATCATAACATAATAACCACAATATAACTGGATTATCCTATAATCCAATATAAGTTTCTTATTTTGGATACACTTCTCAGGATACACAGCATCAATAGAGTGGACCTCCTCCTGGGCTGTATTTTTCTGATGATTCTGAATAACACTGAATAAAATGGGAGACATGAGGGAGACTTCCCTTTGTGCATACACATATATTTAAAATTTTTTTCATAAAGGGTAATTTCCTCAGAAACTTAACCTAGCTTTATGGAAAAGGCACTGGGAAAGAAATGATCACATTGGTATTCCTGAACATCCTCTATCAATAGTATTTTTCTTACCTATGACCTCTCAGAATCTATGCTCTTTGAAGAAGAAATTTGGATGCCAGTTTTTAGTGACACCAAATGGTTCCAGCAAGCAGCTGTATGTAGGAAAGCCCAGTGTTTGGAGAATTACCAGCTCTGACAAAGCAGCACTGTGAAATTGGCAGAATGAGGAGGTGCAGGCGTGGTAAGCAGGACTTTGCTACCATCAGCTCATTTTCTTTTGTGGCTGTGATTGCTGGCAGGATGCAGCCCTGGGAGTGTGTTGTGATATGGCCAAAGAGGCTCAGAGGTTCTGGCTCATCAGGCAAGAATCCAAGTGTTAAAACGTTGTGTGTAGCTCTGTACTTGTTATTTGTGAACTATTATCTTTGTGTGTAACCCAAGTACGAGGATGTAAAACCTCATCTGGTTTTTTTACGTACTGAGTAGGCACCATATAGCTGTGAGCAGATAATGTATGGCATGTATAGGATTCAGAGGGACCTGATGTTGTGGTTGTGATTTTTTTAATCACTTGGATCAATCACTTCAATCTGTCCAAATAAAGGCTTTTCCTCAGCTGAGTCTGTTGAATGTAATTTCCATTTTCATTGTGGGCTCTCAGTTATGAGGCTTTTCTCATACACTTACCCCATGGGGTATTTTCAATATGTATGAGGAGATGGCATTTTCTCTTATAGGAAGTTTCATGCCAAGTCTTTATAAAGCCTCACATTTTTAATCTGAAAAATAGCTCTGGATAAAAATCTGTTGTTGATTTATTCCCATGTTTTGTTTTTGGCTCCTACCTCTGACTAGAGCAATAGGCTTGTTCAGTACAATTTTCTTCTATTTTTTAAAACATACAGGCAATTAGTACCGGTATTCTCTGATTTGAATTCTGCTTTGTAATTTTAGTTTGATTATGACCAACATGTAAATTGGTCATAATTGTTTTGACTCAATTAAGCTTTTAGTTAAAATATATTTTTTTAACATGTGAAGAGAAGTCATAATAACTGAATTTTAAACTCTGTAGGGAGTTTAATTATTTTGGTCTTTTTCAGTAATTTATTCACCAGTTGGAGTCTTTTCTGTAAAGAATCTTAATTGAAATACTGCTTAGTTTCCTAGCTGGAATTCAGAAAATGAAATATATACCAAGGAAGAGCAAGAACAACAACAAAAGATTGATTTTAGGAAAACACTTTCCAAGTAACATCATCATAGGACATGTAGTGGAATTTTGATTCTTCCATCATGCTTAGTTTTATTTGTGGCAGGATACAGAGAAAAGAGAGGGCAAACAGAGCTTCCCAGATATGCTGAATATATTTCAGCAGCTTCTCTCACTTTTTTTTTAATAGGTGTCATTTGCAAGCTCCAGGGAGGTGCCATCTTGTAGCCATGCCTTTCTCCAGTTTGCAGGGGAAGAGATAAAGATATAAAACGGCGAAAACCCGAGCCCTGTGGTCCTGCTCTCCATCCCACCATCCAGGTGGAGCAGGAGCCACTAAATCTCCCCTCAGGCCAACCTTCCTGCCAGCTTTTCACCTGCTTGGCTGCCCAGCCAGGGGACCATGGCAGCCTCACTTAAAGACAGCGGTGCTGGGGCAATAGCACTGAAAGCCTTGCTAAATTTGGGATAAATTATGTTCACTGCTCTCTGCAGCTACCAAAATTGAGCCATTTCATCCTAAAAGGAAGCCAGATTGATCAGGCATGGCTCACCCTTTACAGGACCCTTTGCAGTTGTCCTGGGTTGTAGTATAGGACTTGCACAAAGTATTCTATCACCA
>VWYP01033314.1:24109-56233 GCA_013400435.1 Pycnonotus jocosus
CTCAGAGCCTCTCACGTGTTTTGCTTTCAATCCTCTACAGCAGTCCATTCCAGTTCCCAGTCATCACTCTGGCTGTGGACTCAGAGATGTGCTTTCAGGACAGGAATCAGGCTGATGTACTAACAGTTCTCTGCATTGATCCTTCTTAAATCATTCACAAATCTCAGGTAACTTAGTCCTCAGTAGCTGAAAGTGAAACATATCAACAAATATACTTATTGATGTTTTGATGTTAATAAGGGAATATTAAAAAATATTTCTTGATGCAATTGTTTTACCATCTCCTTTGTAAAATGATGCTGATTTAAATACACTGTACAGAATAATGTATATGATAATCTTGGGGGTGATTGGGAATTCTCTCTCTCCATTACTTTTACCTAAGGGATGTGCAACCAGGTGCTTTTGTTTGGCAAGGCATTCATTATATACACACACAATACTTCTGTGTTTATTCATTCTGCTGTGCTTTGCCTTCATTCATTAGCCTGGCAGATAACTTTCAAGTAATGTTCTGATCTCAGAGGAGGGTGCCAGTCTCTGCAGTAGCTGTTCCTCAAGCACTTGGATTTGTTAGAATTTTTAGAAGCAAATACTTTTAATGAGAAAAGTGACTTGATTCTGTGTCCTGTTTCTGATACATGTATTTCCTTAACTTCTGTTGCTGTAGCTGTATTCTCTCTGAAATATTTTTGTTCCGTGATTGAACCAAGGTCTTTAAAAGGTAATCTGGAGAAGGTTTAATTTATTTCTCAGCAGTTTTAATGAATTTATGCAAATCCGAGTGAAAATAAAAGGTTTTTATATATCAGCGTGTTTGATTACAGAAAGCTTCCTTCTGGTATTTAAAAAGCAATCAATTTCTTGTTGCTGACTGAAGGTCAAGCTCTGTATCAAGGGGATGGTAAATGGACTGAGACATGTTCTTAGCATTCATTTGTGGCGCGTTGGTCAAGCTGTGAATCGGTTTCTGAAGGATGTCTCAGCATTCTGTATTTCAAGTATCTCGTTTTCTACATCCACACATGGTGTTTATGGCTGGAGATGATGATGGGGAAAGTGACAGACTCTAAAAATAAATTATTATCTTTAACATCTGCTCCTGGACGTTGCTCTGGTTCTACTGAAGCAGTGTGATCTAAATAAGAGCCCAAGTTCTTTTGTCTTGGCTTTATAATCTTGGTGTCTCTAAGAGGAGTGAGCCTTAGGCTCTGAGATGCACACCAGTAGAAGGTCCAGTTCAGTACAGTAATCTGAGGAACTATTTGTGCTCCCACAAACAGCACTTTGGGATAGTCTGAATCCCTAGAGATCTGGTGCAGAAAAGCTCCAAGCTTACACTCTGTATTTCAACTGGTAAATAATTTTATTTCAACTCTTCTTAGGCCAGTGAGCCTTAAGATCTGCTTTCAAAAAAATTCTTCCTGAGTTTTCAGTGCCATATGGTGCAGTAATGTTTTCTGACCTGATCTTACCAGAAATCAGCCCAAATATGTCAGTGGTGGAGAAGAAGAAATTCAGGAACAGAATGCTAGGGTTTAAATGCTTCTGATTTTTAATGTCTTGAACTTCTGCCCAAGAATTTAAGTCACTGGTTCAAAATTAATTAACACTGTTATTTCTGATACATCTTAAAGAACAAATTTCTGCTATAGCAGAGTAAAGGATATTTGGGTGGCTGGTGTGAGGCACAAGATACTGTGGTCTGAAACATTTCAAGGTAAAAACAGAATGTCATGACAATGCTTTTGCGAGGATTGTGTGCTGGAAGTCTGGGTTCTGTTGCCAAAACTGTCTCAGGCATGAATGATCAAATTGCAGTAAATTATGTTGCTATAAATTAGTATTAATTCTTTAATACCACCCAGTATACAAATATTATTCGCCTAGATTGCTACTTGGGCAGCAAATTCAGTGCTTTGTCCTTTGTATTCTTCTCATGTTTGGATAAGGGAGAAATCTGGAAACACATTTGCTATAGGTCACAATCTGATCTCAGTTATTTTGGTGTAAAACTGGAATAAATCTTGTTTGTAGAAATGGAATTACTGACATTCTATACTGCTGTGAGTTTAATTTTACCCTGACTCTAAACAATTCTTGCTGAAGATTGAAAAGCATTAAATAAAATAAGTAGGTCACACAAGTGAGATGATACTGCCCCTTATCTTTAAACAATATTCTAATTTGACTCTAGTGCAATGAAAATAAATGAATACTGTATGTGCTCCCGTGTGAGCTGTCAGAAAGATAAAACTGAATATTCTGTAAATCAGCTTTTCCACAGACAACTGCTTCATCATCATTAGTATGTATATTCTTATTAATATCTAGGGCACCCAGTTATGAGATCCTCGACTGCAGCTTTTCATAATTTACAACTACTATAATCTTCAGCAAGATTGTATGCATGACCTGTCACAGAATGAACACTTGATGTATTTCACTGTGTTTCTCAAAGTGCTATTTTGAAATAAGGGCTAAGAATAAATGCATACATCTGTTGAGGAAGTTGCATTTCTGCACAGGGTGGTGATCCTTGCCAACTGCTCTGCTGTGTGTGAGAGGACTGGTCACTGGAGATGTCTGACAATCTGGAATTAAGACAGTTTGGCAGATGAGGGCAGACACAGAGCCTTCTACAGAAATATCTAAGAGATGGGACCAGAGTATAAATAAATTAAAAATTCTGTAACTCCCCAGGGGTATGAATGAGAAATGGAGGTGGAGCAGAGATAACTGTAGCCAGGCTTGCAGGCTGAGGCTGGGGAACCAATGTATAGGTGACTGTTGTAAACACCAGGGACTTATGCAAAGATAATATCTAAAAATATAAAATACAGTGTAGACCCTGCTGGTCTGAGTGATGGACTGCAGTGGCAGCCACTGTGAATGGGGGATTAAGCTCATTGTTCAATGCCAGATGGAGTTTGAGATAGAAATTTCTGAGATGGGATTGACTGTTAAAATTTTCATTATGTTCAAAGTGCCAGGTGATTCCTCTTGTTCCACAAATTTCTGTCATCTGTTTTCCAGAGTAATAAGAGTTGATATTTGTTGGCCTTAATAATTCCATTATTATCTATAACTGTCAGGGAAAGCAGGAGGTGGGGTGGGGGTAAGTGAAAACCAGCCAAGCAGTAACAGTAAATGCTGCTTATTAAGAAGCACTTTCTCTAGTGGCATCTCTGGAGACATCTTGATGAAGTTTTTGTGGTGAAAGTACTCTTCTGTGAGTGAAATAAAATGAAATTATGCTCAAACCAGCAGCATATCCCACTTGTGTGTAACTGGGCTTGTTTATTGGTAAATCAGTGTAACATATCTAAGAAAAGGGGAAACCTCTTTGGATTACATTAGCTGACATAGGATGTATGATGGCAGAAAAAAGTAGATGATCCTAACCAGGATTTTGGGAGAAAAAAAAAAAATCTCTGGAATTTCGAGTGAGGCAAGCCACTAGTCTGGAGAAAAGCATGTCAAATTTGAAACTAAAATTAAATCTTCCAGCGCTGTTTATCACCGTTAGCCAATATGCACTTTCTAGGCTAAACTGTTTAAATCGTGATGGAGATATTTTATAGAATATTAAAGTTGTAAAAGGTTTTTTTAAAAGTCAGGTTTCATGTAGATGATTATTTCAAACTGTTACATTCCTCCAATTTCTTGATACCACCTGCTTGAAGGTCTCTTCGTGTCTTTTCTGGTTAGGTGCTGTCATCCTGTGTTGAACAGCTTGTTCTAAAGCACAGCTATCCTTAAATAAACATATTGAGCTTCATGTGATGACTCAAATTCACTTATGAGACAGAATGTTCTGTTACTGAATCACAGCTGAAGAAGGCATGAGGACGGTTAATGCAAAAATCTTAATTGTTACAATTCCACAAAACATGAAATAAAGAAGCTGTGACACTGGTTTGAGAAATAATTCTTGTTTTCACCACAGCCTCAACTGTAAATCTGTTCAGGTTAGGGGATGGGGAATTCCTTTGGAGCAAGCACTTTAATTTAGGACACAAAACTCACTGGTTTATTCTGAAAGTAACCAGGATCTGTCAGTTCTATTATTTTCACAACATTTTGTTCTTTAATTATTTTCCTTCATTGTATGGATATGTTTATGTAATTACATTACCAACCTCCAGCCTCAGTATCCCACCTACACGCACTTTTCCACTGATTTGGTCTCTCCTGGCTGCTGCTGGTTTTAGTATTTACTTTACACAAAAGTGAATCCATATTTTTTTTCTTTTTCTTTTTTGGTGGTGGTTACAATTCTCTCGTCTGCTGGTGGTGTTTGCACCATTTCCACCAGCCAGGAATCAGTTTCTTGGTAAGGTGTGTGCATACAGCTTGTGAACCAAACAGAATTCTCTCAGTTTGAGCCAGAGCTACAGCAGTGATGGATGTTGTTATAGGTGTGTTCCACAATTCAGCACTTTTGTCTAAAGACAAAAGGAGCACAAGCCAGAGCTGGCTGGCCTAGGACTCCTGAGGAAGGTTATAGAGAGAGCTATGGAGAAACAGGATTGCATCAAGGACAACAGCTAGACTGTTCCTGGCAAGCTCTTCCACCCTCCATATCACCCTGAGCAATTTCAAAATCATTGCTATCTCTTGAAAAAACCATAATTTTCTTCCTGGGTAAACATTTAGTAGTAGGACTGACAGATTATTTTTCAAGATACCATCATGATTTTAATTATGTATATTGTATCTTAGGACAGTCAGGCACTACAGCCTCTGAGTTTTCAATCTAGTTACAAACTCTGATTTTGTGTGACAGATTTTCTCCTGCAAGACTTGTCTGTTGAAGTAATTTCTTTTCCTAATCATTAAATGTATTGTATTTTCACAGAAAAAAATTGTAGGATGTGTCAGAAAGAAAATAAAGAGGAAAATTGTTACAGAAATGTCTACCAAGTAAACCAAGCTCAAATGTATTGAATCAGCAGTAATATCAAACACAAAACCAAAACAGTTATGAGAGATGGAACTAGTACAGTCATTGGGTTTGCACCTTAACTCAATCTGCCTAATTACCTATGTTTTTCCATGAAATGTATACTTCCTTAGGAGTGTACAGGGTAAATAATGTTCATTACTGGCTAGTGTGAAGCCCCATCAGCACTGGCAGGGGCTTTTCTAACCCTAGGAGGCATTTCCTGCACCAGGAGGCTGTTCCAGGTATATATGAGCATTATCTGCTTGCCACATTGCAAGATGCATTTCAAAGATGATTTCCAAATATCCTGCAGATGAAAGCGTTCATGGACTGTGTGTGACTCCTCAGTCAGTGTGCACAGAGCTGGCAGGAGCTGAAAGAGGAAAATAACCTCTCTGCATGGAGATAAGTGGAGGCTGGAAAATGTGGGTGTGCAGAGATTGGATTTGTCCTCCCAGTTCTGCTCCCTTCCAGGAAATGCAGGTACTGTGGAAGGGTGTGTGGAATGAATGTGCTGGGTGAAGAGTGGATTTTTCCCCTTGGTGGGAACTGACTGCTATGATTCCATTTTTGAAAGGCTGATGCCTTCAGATTAGACTGAAGCTGCAAACAGGCTCTTTTCAATTATCCCCTTGAGGCAGGTGAGGGCTGAATCTCCATTCAATTACCTGCTTCTTCAGCCAGGAGCCCTTTCTTATTCTGAGTAGTCCCTGTGGCTCCAGAGAAGTTATAGATGTTGTGATACAGTACAAAGGTTTGGTTTATTTTTCATGAATTTTACATTACAATGAAAGATTTGGCAGCAGCAGAACTATAGAATTTAGTGTAAAATATAGGTATTTAATGTAAAACATCTGTTTTGTGAATGCTTTGTCCAGTGACATCTGAGAGTTTTGGAACTGTTACTTTCACTCAAATTTTCCTCTTCATAGTTGGTTCATGTGATGGTAAATGTAGTGAGCATAAAGCCTTCATATACGATTCTTATATTTTGAGTTATGTAATTTACTCCCACTACATTTCCAAGGCATTTTTTAGTGTAATATTGCCTAGCTTTTACAGAAGCTAACAAAAGAAAAGTGAATTCTCACAAAATCAACAGTTACTGCTTTCTCTTGGCTATGTTTTTTGAGAATGCAAATTTTGTGCCTTTTTATTTGAAGGAAAAGGACGTGTATTTCCTGCATGAGTTTTGTTTTAACTTATAAGGTTTTTTTTTATCAGATCTGTACAGCAAAGGCAACAATCTACTCTACAAATCAACAACATAAACATCTTGCAGTGAAAGAGCAGTGAGATTGTGCTGTTGAGAAGTTGGACTTGCAATTAGCATTTGCAGGGCCATTTAAAGCAGGAAATGGCATCACTGGTCTCGTTGCATTATCCAAATGAGGTTGCAGAGTACCACACACATTTCCTGATGGGTTTGTGAAGCTCCCAGTGATGGTGGCTCAGGATTCCTTCAGGGCCATTCAAACCGTTTAACCTGCCTTGCTCTTTCCTTGATGTTGATTAAAACTTAACTGTCACTCAGCAGCTTTTAAAGTTCCTGTTAGACAGAGTTTAAATGCCCATAACTCAGGGTTTACAACCCCCAGTAATCTAAGAATCAGGTGGGAAGGAAGAAATATGACTTGACCAAGCCACACGTGAAAGATTTTGCCAGAGAACAAACTCCAGCACAAATCCACACAGCTTTACTGAAGCTATTTTCAGACCAGCAAGCTGTGTCCTTCTCTTTTATTCTGATTATCTTCCCCTATGTGGATTCTGTTCTGCAAAACTCCAGAACTTAAACATTAAGGATAATTGTTTGGAAGCAGCAATTAAAGATGACTGTTAATATTTAGATTTTTGTTCCAGGAACATAAAATTTGGGTTGTTTTCTGTGTGTTTATCCATCTAGTTAGGGCACGTGCAGTGCATGTGAGAACAGAAAAATGCTGGCATTTATTTGTTATTTCTCCATCTCTCTGAATTTCCTAGCAGTGGTACAGCTTAGTGTTTTCAGGGTCTGCAGAGATACGTAAGAATACCTGAATTACTTGCAACCACTGGAAATTTGATTTGGACTCAAGACCAAGAGTTAAGCTGATACTTAGTTCTCAAAGCAGATATAAAAGCATTAGGAAATCATGCATGGAGATGGTTTCCTTAGTTGTAGCCAAGATGAAAATATTATTTAAAAAAAAATAGAAAAGCTATTAAAGTTAAAATCAAATAATGTGCAGAGATGACTGCTTTCAATTAAAGCTTCATGCAGCCTAGAATATTAACTTATGGCAGGAAAGCTAATGAAAGCTTAAAAAGCAGCCCAAACCCCCACAAAACTTGGGGCTAGAGGCTTGAAATGACCAGTGGGTTTTGAAATGTTATGAGACACAGTTTCCTATAGTACTGATGGAGACAGCAAATTTGGAATCTTATTACAAAAATTGAGGCTGTTTGCTTCAAAGACATAAAAAAATATAGTTGTATTCAAAGTGGAAAACAACTTTTAGGAAGGCAATAAAATAATAGGACCATTTTAATAGAAACTCTTCCAATTTTTTGGAAATATTTGTGAAGCTCGGTGTCCTCCTCTAGGCAGATCTGCACTGTGGAGCTGCACAGAGCTTTGCTGAGTGTGTGCAGTTGGTTTATAGATCCCATTGTCCAGGCATGGAGCCTTGCACAGCATTGAGAGAACACCTTCCAAGTTAAATTAGCACTCCCAGCACAATCAGGGCATTGTTTTGGCCACCTGTAGGCAGACAGCAAATCTGATTACATGTCCTAGATGAAAATAAAATGCATTTTGCTTGAAAACATGATAAACCACTGCTCTCTGAAACCTGCTACAAGGTAAACCTCTTGCTGTTGCCTTGGTTAATTTAATACTATTGTTTAAATGATCATCTCTCTAAATCACCACCACCTTTTGAAAAAGCAGCCAGGATTTCCTTTTGAATAGTTTGAGAATATCTTGTGTTCCTTTGATCTCAAAAAGGGCTAGCAGAAACCATCAAATTCATTAGGCAAAACCACATCTACTGAATTTACATGAGAATGTAAATAATTTTTCATTTTTCTGCATGATAATCTGATTCTTAAATGAATAATTGCTTGTCTTTTGCCTTTATCGTTTAGCACAGCTAGGAAACTGGATTATTGATGAGGAAAGATGAGATAATGTAGTTGACCTTAAAACACAAGGAAATCCTTTAGGACATACTCAGTAAGTGAGATTACCTAATGAGTGATTTTGAGAATGGAATTTGAGGCTTTTTGTATTAAACTTACTATGTGGCAGCATTTCTTGCATGGTAGAGCATATTATCAGCAGAAACTCTTAGATGGATTGCATTGAACAGTTTCATTACTCGTATGATATATTCTGAATGGCCCACGGTCACTTCTTTGTAATGAGCAGTGGTGATTAGAAAGTATTTTGCATAATTTTCCATTAGTTCTTAACGGTTTCACTTTATATCCTTTTATAATCAAAAAAAATCAAACTGAACAAATGTCCTGTTAGTTTTAATGGACTTACAAAGGTTGTGGAGAGACTTACACTGTAGGTGTCCAAGTGTTAATTGCTAGCAAACTTTCAACAATAGGAGATCCTCGGCTCCTCATGTAAGATTTTTAATAATAAAATGTTGCTAGGGGGAGCAAATACTTGAGATTCAGGGTGTTTATGTAAAGATTGCAGAGTTAACTCTGATTTTGAGAGTATGTCTTAGCTAGTGTGATAGCAGAGTGCTCTCTGTAGAAGAAAGCTCACCAAGCAATCTAAGTCTGTTCTACTGCTCATAGCAAAGCCACCTTATAAACCATGCTATTAATCCTTTCACAACTTCCTCAGAAATCAAATGTAACCAGCAATTATAGAAACCCTGCTGGGGCAATGGTGGCCTTAGCAAGGTTGGAGCAGCATCTGCAGGGAGCAGAGCAGGAAAAGCCATTTTCCCAAGCAGAATATCTTCTCTTGGTGTCACAGGGGGCACATGTATAATGTGCTGTGTGCAGTTTGTGTGAGGGAATCAAAATAAATTGACTGGTGAGAACCAAGCATCCCTCACTGATCCATACGAACTGCACTAAGTCCCTTAAGCCACATAAATCAGTGGGATGAGTTGGAGAGAGAAAAGGGAGAGAGATTTCAGCCCCACGAGAAATTGAAGGGCTTGTTTTTCATTGTTCTTCTTCTTGCTGAGCTCTCATTTCATATTTTTGGTTTATAATGATTCTTTTAAAGTTTTTTTGCATTCATCATTGATATAATTTTTGTCTCACTATCAGTCACCAGTAATTCCCACTAAGTTATCCTCTGTTCTCTGCTGACTGCCACATTCTACTGCTGATTTGTGGACACAAGGTACACCTTGATAATTTGTAATTACAGGAGCTTATATTTGGTTTAGCCTTATTTTCTTTATAACCTGCAATTTTTTAAAATGATGGAACTGATTTATTTTCTACTGCTTTAAGCATGTATTTTAATTTCCCCAAATGCTTAAATTAAATAACAAATGGGTTTTTAGAATGTTCTGTAGAAAATTAAGATTCCTTCATGCACAGGACTCAAGTACATTTTGTTTTTTCAAGGGACAAAAATTAAATGAGAATTTTATATGGAAGTAAATTGACATATCAAACCTGTTAATTTACTGCTGATATGATACAAATAAAAAACGTTTGGATATTTCTTGTAGGGAAATTAGAATATCTCTGAATAACCATTCTATCTTGACAAAGAATCTCAGAAGAGTAGGCTTGCTACAAATTAAAGAAAATCTCCATTTACCTTGCAAGATGCTCTAGCTCATTATGTTTTGGGATTCAGCCTAATGTTTTTACAAATTGAAATGATGAATTTTATCGAAGGGAAATAAAAATGTTAATTGTAATGTGCATTCCTGTTTCTTCTTTTATAACCAATTTATTACAGGGATATGTCTATGTCAGAAGTGATTCTTGAACATCTTGATATTACCGTTTGAAAAACTGCAATCATTCAGAATTCCTGCTGTTCATTACAAAAATGAAGAGTTTTTAATTTGAAAAATTGCAAAGAGACTTCCTAGCAGTTCTGAAATGAATCTTAAAGCTCTAATTGTGGGAATCAGCAGCATTGCTTTTGATGCATCTCATTAATAACAAAAAGCCTCATTCCAGTTATTAAAATACCCTTGCACGTTCTGTACTGATAATTTTTTAGTTTTTACAGTTTGTTGCTTGCATTACTCCCCAGTGACATTATATGTGTAGATTTTTCTCCAACTATGTACAACTGAATAATAATATTAAAAATGAATAACTTCCTTTGAGTGCACTGAAGAATTAAGAAAGTTTTAAACCCCTAATATAATGAAAAATTATAGTGGGGATTTCATGTTGTTTTGCTTATGCTTCAGTTATTGCTTTCATTAAAGTTTTAATTTCCAGAGATATTGCTTTGATAAAATTACATCTTTGGTTAGTATCTGTGTTCACACTGAAAATTATGGGCTTTTTCTGTCATTTATTGTCATTTATTTTCTGTTTAATTACTTTTTCTAATGCATACAAATAATGGAGCAAAGTTGAATTAAAACACTTTGTCTGTATAATCAATGAATGAAGTGTGAGAACAGAGATTATAATCTTCAAACTGAAGCCCTACAGTAAAAGAAGAGCTGGTGAGATCTTAATTTTTTTCATAATTGTGCTCTGTTTTTCCACTGATGTAATGAGTGCAAGTATTAAAATACATTTGATGGGGAGAATACTATTAGAGTTTTTACTGTATTTTTAAAGAAAAGTCTAATTTATCAATTACAGTTGTTCTGTAAGATAGATGTGGATTATTATCCTGAGTGATACAGATGAGGTCCCTGAAACCAGGAGAGGTTGGATCAAAACCTCAGTTTGGTGAATACAGAATAATTGAAACAAAAGATGGTGGTGACCAATATATGCTGAATGAGTGAAGTGGAAAAAGTTCAGACCGTCCCAAATAGACCTCAGTAAAAGATTTCTTTGTATTGTGTGGTGTTACTTAAAAAGAATAAAGTAGTGGACATCCTGTTTATGGAGATATAATGATGCAGCATGTGGGGGAAAAATGTGATTGGCTGTTTTGGTCAGTTACAAGCATAATTGATGTAGTTGATTTTTTTTTTGCCATAAACTTGTTGTTTTATATATATATATATATAGAATATATTTCTCCTAAGAAATGAAACCTTTCCTGCAGGCACCTGTAGACCTTCTCTTCAGGGCATGTTGAGCTGCAGAGATCATCAGCATTGGGCTGATTTTTTGTTTCTGTGTCTGTCTTTATGTGAATGTAATGATGGCATTGGCCCAATACCACAATACCAACTGGCTGGTGTTTGCAGCAGAGTGAACCATACAGAAATCTTACAATCCCTCAGTTTCTTCTTAATGAAGATTAAGATTGTATCAGACACTTGGAAGTGCAGCTGAAGGAGTGAAATAGAGAAGGAACTTGGTGTTTATAAAAGATGAGTGGATAAAATGTAATCTGGTTAACTCCTTGCAAACCAGACACAATTTTATTTTTTACCACTTGTGTTCCCAGTGAAGAACTGTAATAATTATGGCACATTAAAGCTTAGCACTTACCCTAGTTTCCTTTTTTTAGAAACTCACTTTAGGTTTCATGATTACATCTGTTCTTTTTTTCACAGAAAGTAGGCCTGGCTTTCTCTGGTATAGGTTTTAATGAGCTGAAAAAAAAGACTAATTCTGGGAAGTAAAGAAAGTGAATTCATCCTTACTTGTGGCTTAAAGACAAAGATTTCATTGCAGTCACAAATGTGAGGGGGAGATTATCTTTGATGGATATCCACAATGTATGACTTTGGATAGCAGCAGCTAAATTAAACTGAAACAGCCAGATTTCATCTGGTTATCATGTACTAGGTCCATGGTCAGAGTGTTTGTGAGAGGAGTGCTTTGGGAAATCTCTTAAAATCAGGGCTGAACATGCCAATGCCACTGAAAATTCCAGTTCTCCCTCTTATGATGGTGTTGACCCTTGCTGCTCTTTCTAACTCAGGTGACACCAAACGTGCCCTGCTGAGGTTCCCTGCAGCACTCAGGGTCTGTCTGCTCACAGCAGCTGCACTGGTTGCATGAGCAGTAGAAGGTGATCTTCCTCTGAGCATGTTTAATCTAAAATCTCCATTTAATTGTTTTCATTAGCAACATCCACTTGATCCTGTAGTTATGGTTACGGTGTTGTATTAAATGTAGGAACTAATTTAGTTCAGAAAAACATTCACACCAGTTTATATCATGTTGAAAGACCCAGTGCATGATAAATCACCCTGTATTAAAAATTTCTCCCCTTATCAAAAAGAGAAAAACTCAGTACAAGCTGCATGGAAGAGTGGTCTCAAATAAATGATTTCAAGGGGGATATTATTCAAGAGAAATTAAATGTTTGAGTGTGCTGTGCCTTTGAGATGAATAGAAATTGCTTCATGTGTTGGCTGCTTTATAGAGAAAAGACTCAGATTTCCAAAGGATTCCAAGAGATCAGGACTCTATCTTCCATTTCTAGCTTTTATACTTCTTTTGAAAACTAGGTCAAAGTGCTTACTGCTATTACTTCCATTTAAAAGGAATTTACTTCTATATTCATCCCAGTGAGCTTTGGAAAATTTCATTCTGCTCATTGCAGCAGGGATTCAGATTTAGGACTTGCTGTCTTTATATCACTGACTGTAGAAATTGAGGATGATGGTAAGTGATGATTCCACCCAACATGTAGAGCACTACAAAAGGAAGTCTTAGTCCATGTGAGGTTTGTTGAGCCATTGATATTGGGGATAGTTTGCAGGGGAAAAAGAGATGGAATATTTAGCAATATCCTGTTAAAGCAGTGCAATTTCTCCAGCGACTGGTCCACAACACCTGAGGTTATGGCTGAGGTTATAAATAAAGGTTTTTATACTGTTCTCACCTAGAGTTGCTGTCCTTTCTTAGAAGTCCAGGAGAGCTGCTGGAGGAAGATGTATAGATTTCCCTTATTGTATCTGAGATCCTGGAGTGGGCAGGTGTTACTTAAGCCAGAAGCAGAAGAATGGCGCAGAGAAAGCTCTAATTATTGTCCCAAATTGAGCTAAAGAGATACTTAATTAAATTCTTGCATTTCCTGTTCAGGTTAAGCCTTTCAACATGTAGATGTTGAAATAACACCTAACAATTATGTACACATTTCTGAGAATGAGCCATTTGCTAAACAGCCTGCAGGTTTCTTTGGAAATCTCTATGTTTTAACATTGACGCCCTGCAAACAGATTTTTTTGTCATCTGGGGTGACCTTTTAATGTTAGTTCTTGCAGATTCAATGTTAAATATGTTTCAACTGAGTACATTCATGACCAGGTCAAATACTTTGAAAGTTTTTTGTTGTAGAGTCAAGCTTTAGTTCTCTGTATTATATGACTTTCTAATAAATTTTCTAGTTGATAAATACAAATTTCCATTTTGTGCAACAGGTAGTCATAATGGTTTTAATTTTGCATCAACCAGTTGAACTTTACGTGATGCTTTTATTGTAAACAACCCACTGTAGCATTAAACAGTTTGCTTCAGTTACATTAGCAACATCCTGACTTGTAGGAGAAGGGAATACAGGTGACCTTGAGGTGATAAGTAACAGCTGGGTTAATTACCCAATACAGCCTCACCCCTGATGAGTCACAGCTGTATCCAATAAGGATAAGTGAGATGAAAGGGAGAGGGCTAAGTGGTAAGGGGAGGATCCTGAAGGAGGAAGAACCTCAAGGAAGAGGGGATGAGAGGGTCATGAAGAAGAAGAGGGGTCCTAGGAAGACAATCACTGCTGTGGGGTCCGTCTGGGTGTGCAGTCAGAGTCTAACTGGGTAAAAGCCTGCAGTCACAGTCTGCACACTGATCCCTGCAGTCACAGTGTAGCTGGGTAAAAGCCTGCAGTCAGAGCCTGCACACTGATCCCTGCAGTCACAGTGTAGCTGGGTAAAAGCCTGCAGTCAGAGCCTGCACACTGATCCCTGCAGTCAGAGTTTAGCAGGACATAACCAGCAGTCAGAGGCTGCAAGGGAAACCTACAGCAGGAGCTTGCTGCAGCCAGGGTCAGTGAATGGCTGGAGTTAGGATGGCTGAGCTGTAAAGAGGAATAAAGCAGGACCCTTTTCATGCTGTGATAAGGAAGAAGTTTGCGTCAGCTCATTTCTACCCTCTAACAAGAGGGCTGCTGCAACACTGACTGGATATTTTTGAATACTTTTACTAGTATAGAGTTGACTTTATTTAGTAGCTGTTCAGTACAAAAAAAAAAAAAGGCAGAATTCTTAATTTCTTGATGTCTAAAAATTTGGCAAAAAGAAAGGAACACTTCAGTGTAAAAGTATGAAACTTCACCTAGTTGCTCAGCACTTTGTGCATCTGTTGCATTTGTTTAATCTAAGGGAAATGATATTGTATGGTGCTGGTAATCTAATCTGATTGAGTAGAATCTAATTGATTCTGCAGTAAGAAAAGGCAGTCAGCTGAGGGCAATGATCTTATCAATGTAAATGGATACTTGAAGGGAGAAGAAGATGGACGGGGCTGGTTTTTTTTGGTGTCCAGTGGCAGTTTTTGTTCCTCTAACACAGCAAAGTCGAGGAGAAATGAAGTGAGTTGAGGAGTTCAGCAGAGAGCCACTAAAATTTTCAGGGCAGGAGCTGTGAGCCTGTGGTTGAGGAATTGAGAGAACAGCTTGTGTTACCTGGGGAAGAAATGCCTTCCCCTAAGGGCAGCCCCTCAGCTTCTGCAGGTTTACCAGCAATGCAGTTTAGTTTGGTCTATCAAACAAATTTTCCCACATCTTAGTATGGTCCAAGAGTTAAATTTAGTGTTCTCTATTTATCTTTTTTGAAGTAGCAGCTGAGAAACAAAGTTTTTGGCAGGCCCACTATTACCTTCTATTTGAGCCTTAATTTTTAAAAGGTGCTCGAATGTTCTATTGAAGAGAAGAATGAAAGTAATCATGACTAAGTTTCAAACAGAGCCTTTTGTATAGTCTGCTTAAGCACCACTTGTTCCCTTATGTCACATTTGTTTACAAAATAGCTTGGATGAAAATAGCAATCCAAAAGCAAGGGTTTATTATGAATACAATGGTAGAATTGTGCTTCTATCTTGTAACTAAGGGCAGTTGTGATACAAAGATCAACATATGCCCCTGGAGACTATTTTTTTTATGGTAAATAATCACCATGTGTGTCCCAGGTTTTAGCTTTATGGACTAGCTGCACACAGATCTTGTGAGACAGATGAACACAAGACCAACAGATGGACTGGGAAAGGATAAGTTGTGTTTCTGACTATGGCATTAATCAGTCATCTTCCCAGATGACTTTTTTTCTATTTGAAAGGCATCTCAGAAAGTAATTAATAACTTCAGAGTATTCTTAAAAGATAGTAAGATTTTGATACAATTTCTCTAGTACCCTATTTTTTAAAAGTGCATAATCTTCTCTCTATGTAGTGACTTAGTAAACATGAATAATTAGCTGAGCCCTTCAAACTTTTGAGATATGAATTCTTGATTTTGTTATCTTCTGTTTAGTATAGGTCAAATGGACTTTTGCATATAACAAGGGAATAAGTTTAAAGGCATAGGAAATTAAAATTTTATGAGTGTCTTCCCACCAGGGTTGATGAATCAGACTGACTTCAAAGAGAGATGAAGTTTTCATGTCATCATCTGTTTTGAGTTTTTCTAACGTTTAAAGGGGAGGGAGCTTTCATGTATCTCTCTCTCATATGCCACATCTGATCCAGAGCTGATCAAAGTATTTTAGTTAATTTCAGTAGGTCTTCGGTAGATGTTGAAATCAGTTTTACTAATTGCCAGGAAGGAAAATGGGAGCTAAAAGTGTAACTTCCATCAAGGTCTTTGGAGATCAACCCTGAGCTGTGCAGCTGTGCCTCAGTTCCACCAACAGCAGCAGAGTGAATGCCTTGTGAGGGGAGATAGCTGCAGAATGAGTTAATGAGTTACATGCTGCTGTCACCTGTGTTGTCTAAGGCCACTTTCTATCAGAATCTGTACAACTGAAGAGTGTCTTCAGTGTGTCTTTTTGGCAAAAAAAATTTCTAAATTTACACCTTTTAACAATGTATTAAACCTGTACTTTCCTGTACTAAGTATGTAATTTGGTTTCTTTGCTGTCTGAGTCCACATACCGCTGGATTTTTAGGTTAGCTTATGACAAATGACTGTATGAACTATAAAAAGTAGAGAGGGCAAGATAGAGAGCTCAGGTTTATAAAAACTTGTCATCATGGTAGGAATGAAGTCTTGCAGTTGAAAAGCCAATTGTGACTCCCTGCAGCACAAGTGACCCCTCCAGCCTGTCTCTGCTTGTTGTGAGATTAGTCTTTATTTTGCCCAGGGGACAGACATGATGTGTGTGTTCTAACAGCTGCTCCTGTGAACAACACAAGGCATTACTAGAAGAGGAAAGAATTTTCTTAGTAGTGATAGATTCAAAAGTAGATCTAAAAAAATTCAGTTATTAAAACATATTTCGATGGACATTGGTATTAAAGGAAGAAGAATACATCCATACACTGTGTTTTCAGCCACTTGGCTGTTACATTCTGCTACGACCGAATTTACAGCATAACTCATTAGTGTCCTTTAACTGTGACTAATAGGAAATCATGTTTATTCAGGACCTCTGTGGCCTCTGTCCAAAGGGATAATAAATGTACCATCTGTGAGAGTAATTTGTATGATGTATACATATATGTCCAGAGAACTGGAAACATAATAATAAGTGTGGCTTTTGCATAGATTTGAGAGTATGCTTTTGATGGCAGGTGATTCTCTGCTGCTGTCAAGTTGAAATGAAGTCAAGCCTGATGTCTGCATGACTCTGGGCTGTTAACACTTCCCTGAGGTGCTGGAACCTGTTCTGGTTTGGAATTTGGAGTAGTTCACAGATGGCTCTAGTAGTTTCATGTTAATAATTTCCAGGCCCAGGTGTAAATAGGAGGATTCAGATAGATTAGAGATTGTTGTGATTTGAAACAGGTGGATGGAAGTGCTCCTGAATGACACCTACAGAGTATTTTTCATGGTTCTGAATTACTTGTCTGTTTCATCAGATACTAAATTTGTTCTCTCATAAAAGACGAGTGTAGTTCCTTCCACTTGAAAATATCACACTGTCACACCTTTTAAAAAATTATGGGTAAATATGCAGTATATCAGAATGTTTCAGAGCACACGTGAAATATCAAAGTAGACTACAAAAGAAAGTGTGCAGTAGGGATATAGAAGTAGAAAATAATATATTTAGGGAAATTATTTCTTTTTCTTTGGGGTTTGTTTTTTTTATTTGGTTGTTTTTAGAGAAAGTATCCAATCAGTGTGAAAGTCTGTGGGGTAATAAGCCCAAGTAACCTGAGGGGTTTTTTGCTTTTAGAACAATAAGATTTGTTGTGTATATGAGAGAGTGAGTCAGAAATTACCAAAGCAACACTGATGTCAACACAGTGTTCATAAAACCAGGTTATTTCATTACTGTTCACCTTAGAACAAGACTAGAGATGAAGAAGTTTGGGCACTTTTAACACTTTGAAATAATGTGGTTTGGATTCTCTTGCTTGATTGCAAGCTCTGTGATTCTAACACATTATCTCCACTAGCAGCATGATTCCTTCGAGTAACTGCAGACCAGTTTTGCTCTGTTTTTTTTGGTAAAACTACATTAACCAAGTATATGAATTACTGTTTCCCTTCCTGCCTAAGTCAAGCAGACTTACACTACATCCAGGTGTAGGGAAAACAGACAGCATTACAAACAGACCTTCATGCCACAGTGTTTTAGCCTTAACCATAGCAATGTGTCCAAAACCTGGCCAAAATAAAGGCAGGCAGCAATTGATGTAGCTCTCTGCAGGATCACCAAAAGAAGATTTTTTTCTCCTCTTTGAAGCCTATCTTTTCCAAAATAAGGCACACTCACAAAATTTATCATGAGCAGGCAAAGGACATTACTGAGCTTTGCAAAGGCTGCTAAAATGATCATGATCTCTTTCTGTGAACAGTTCTAAAAACAGGCATTATTTTCTCTTAGGTTCATAAACATTGGTTTCCCACCTCTCTGGGGGTGAGATGGAATATGGATCATGCCCATGAGCTCAGAGTTGTGTCTGTCCTCTCTCTGCTCAGTGCAGAGGGCTGGTAGGGTTCCTTTAAGGCACAGGTCTGAATTTCCCTCTGGAGCAGAGATGTTCCCACTGTTGTGTGCAGCTTCCCCAGCCTCTCACCTCTCCAGCCAGCCAGAGCTTTGTGCTTGATCAGCCTGGCAATTTCCACATTGATAACTCCCACATCTATCTGCAATACCCAGCAAGTATTTCCACAGTACAACTCCCCATTTGCATCCTCTCTGAAGGTACAGCTACTACTCAATTATATTCTAACCAGGTTCAAGTTTACCTCGTTAGACTCTGTGTTTTCCACTTCTAGAAGTATCTCCCTTTCCTGGTCTAATATCAGTGCAGTGGGGATGTTATGGTGCCTGTTCCAGCCTTCTTGGAGAGCTGCAATTCAGGTCATAACATTTCAGTGGGGTCTCTCCCAAGGGGCTGACATACCGTCTGTGACATCACTGAACAGGCCTAAAAGTACCTGCATCTTCTTTCCAGGCAGATTTCTGTGACTGCCAGACTCTGAATGTCTTAGTCAGAAGGACCTGAAACTCAGCAGAATCCCTGTGTTCATGCTGCCAGCTGGCCAGTTCCAGGGACAGTCTGAAGCAGTGGAAGCCCCTGCTTGCATCAACACCCACAGCCCACCTCTATGGGTTCACCACCCCCACATTGCTCTTCAGGTGTTTGGGTTGTTTTTCTGCCACATTTGTGGATGGTCTGTGTGATTCTCGTGACTTTTCTTGATGCTAGCAGTGATGATATAAGGGTTAATAAAATTCTAAATGAAAATCGGGGGGGAAGGTGGAATGGGTGAGGCGAGGTGCCCAAGACAACTGAGTCTTGGACATAGAGAGGAATGTAGTTTCATTATCTTAAGTAATTCACCTGTGACTTAGCTTGGCAAGTAAGTTTGGGTAGAAATGTATCTATAAACAGTACATGATTATTGTTTTAAACAAGAATCAGGGAAATTACATTTATAGAAGTCTATGTTAATTATAGTATAAAGATTATAATAATTGCCTTCCAGAATCATAAGGAATGGTGGTGGGTCAGAAGGGGCCATTGGAGGGATATTGACTGCTGGTCAGGAATATCACAAGAACTGGATGTTGGTAGGACCATTATATCAGTTGACTCAAGTGTGATTTTACTTAGGTAATAAATCTAAAATAGATTGTTCTAACTAGACCAAGTATGACAAGGGGTTGGGGTATTGTTAACTGAAATCATGAGAGTTAGTAGTCAGGGGAGGAGTTGATTCAATGTTTGGTAGTTAAGGGGAGGACTAAGGGGAGGGGTCGATTTAATGTAATTCTATAAAAATCACAAGCACCTGTAAGCTGCAGACACATGATTTGGGGACTGCCCCCCTGTGTCCTGGGCGCCCCAAATAAAGCACCGCATATAATTGCCTCTGCGTGATTGTGTGTTTCTTTCCTTGGCCAACAGCAGTATTGAACAGGAGTTTTGGTATAATCCTGGTTTATAAAACCAAACAACCAAGAAACCTCTTACCTATCCAGCTCCTAGAACTGCTGTAGATGGGACTCACTGTTGAGCACCAGCAATTGCTGGCCTTGCTTCACCCCTGTGGAAGCTGGTAAGTAAGCTCCAGAGATGCCTGAGAAATCCAAGTCTGGCCCTCTCAAAAACCTCTCTTTTCCCACAGGAAATTATTCTTTAAAATTAACTATACAATTTCAGTGGTTGATTTTCTAGCAGCAAAAAGTGAAATAGTTATTTTTATCATGAGTTGTCAAAATTTGGATTAGGCTGGAAACATTTACAGCCAATGTTATTGATGCTGATAAAACTGCAGCTGCTCAGTACCAGAAAAAACTGGATTATGGTACATAGTGCCTAGCTTTTATTGCCTGACTCTGGAAACAGGACATTATGGGATCACATTCCGTGAAACTTTATCAAGTTATAGGAAGAATCAGGGTTAAGTCCCAGAGTCCTCAAAGTCATCTGTCTGGTTTGTGTACTCCTGCTTTTCACATGACTGGTTGTCCACTCATGGCTGGAAGTCTGAGTGTTACAGAGCAGCTGAGGACTCTCTCTGGAAAAGGTCACTGGGGGTGCCCCCTATGAGACCGCAGAAAATCCTCCTTACCCCTCATGACACCACCCCAAAACCGAACCCAGGAGATGTTTCAAAAATCACTGCAGTCATAGTGGTAATTCTTGTGCATTTTATTGAGACTCAAATTGTGTCTCACATCTTGAAATAGTAACGGGCTTATCCATAAACAAAGATTCATGGAAAAAAGACACTGAAAGAAATTTTCTAGTGGAAAAATTTTGTTTTCTTTTCAGGACAAATAGGAATGTTTTGCCTGTGATGTTTTGTTGCATGTTGAGCAAACAGCATTTGATTATATTGTCCAAGCAGACAGAGCAAAGCATTGCTAGACAATTGCTAGTCTTAAGAAAAATAATCCATCTAAAATCCTCCTTTAGGCTAATGCTGCTACTCTCACATGCAAAATTCCTAATCTACATAGTTGTAATTAGAGAGAATATTGTTTTGGTGAGAACGAGACAGGCACAGAAGACCCAGGGTTTGCACATAGAATACCTGCTATGTGAGCCACTCAAGGTTGCACAGTCACTTGGTGGAACAGTGAGATTTAAATAAAGTGCATCCTCAGTGATATTTTATAAGTACCACATGATTTTTCACACATGCACCCCAAGCTTTGTTCTACTAAACACAATTTTTGTCCCCCAGTCTCTGATGACAGTGGTCTTCTGTTTTGAAAATGAATCAAGAGGTGAACAACTGCAAGGAGTGCTTTTGTGTCTTCTGCTTAATGGAATCAATGAAGTCAGAGTTTTGTTTCAGTCATGCTGTGGGACTGCTCTGTGCATCACAGCCAGGGTGGCAATGCCCAGCTGTATTCACTGGCAGGGCTCCCATGCTTGTCCTTAGCCTGATTCTCCCTGCATTAATTAGCTTTAGTGTTAGGTTCGTGTTTGGACTTGGGTGATCTTCAAGGTCCTTTCCAGCCTCAATGATTCCCTGATTCTGAGAGCCCAGCTGATGCCATCTGCCCCACTCCCTTCCCTGAACATTCCCTTAACACACATGTAATCTTCTGTGGTGTCTTGGTGTCACTTAGGTGCCATCACATACCAGAGCAAGAATGAGAGTCTCCCTTTAGAAAGGGGACAATTTGGATTTGTGGCAAGCTGTGATAAATTTGACAGCTGTTTTTCCAGTAATCTGTTTGTTCATAAATAATATACTTTTAAATGATGTAGAGAAAGCTTGAGGATAACTTAAAACTTTTGGAGCTGAGAGGGGGCTGACCCCCAATCAGCGTGGAGCTGAGATTGCTTAAGCAACACTTGTTTCAAATTTGGTAAGTGCTGATGGCTTTGAAACACACAATCAAAGCCAGCCCAGCCCTTGCCTAGCTCTTTCTCTCTTGTTAGACTGAAATGATACAAGAACACTTTGAATAAGAAACCATTCAGAAAGAGCACTTTATGTCTCTCATTGAATTGGTGTCTTTAGTTATCTACATCAAAACAGTTGATAGAGAGCAACTTTAGAAGAAACTCAAATGAAAGTCTTTTTTATTCACTTTTCTCTAAATATATATGAACTGAATTACGATGTATCAACCACATGACATTTTTATTTGATAGTCAAAAAGTTTTATCTTTGTTATAATTAGTTTTAAAATCTGTGCTCCTTGTTCTAAAAGGATATTTTAAGTGCCAAAGCTACTTCTCTGAAACGATCAGGATCACTCCTTCACATCTGTGGCCTTGTCCTCTGGAGATTTTTCTTAATCATTTTCCTCTTCCATCAGGCAGTCAAATGTGTAAGTATCTGATTTTGTGTATTTCTTCAATACATCCTTCTCCCAAATGCTTACTGGCTTTCAGAATAGATAGAAAAGTACTAAAAGCTAAATACTCCAAGAGAGACAGGCACCAGACACTGTTCATTCTTTGCTTCACCCACACACTTTAGTGGATTTTTTTGCAAACAATTTTCATTTGCTTTTTGTGTGAATCGAATCTTTGGAATTTTACCATGTTTAATATTAATCCATGTTAGACCATCTGGTTAGAACTGTTGTAGTTACAGACAAATTTTACTTTCATTTTTGAGTTTGGTGCCTGGTGTTTTCTGGAAAATTTAGCTTGCAGATGGAATTTCTCTCTGTAAATCTTCAAGGCTGAAGTAAAATTGGTTTTCTATGTTTCTTTTTATTTACTGTGCTGTCCTTAAGGAGAAAAGTTTTGGGTGTAACAGACCTGACCTTATATTGGTACTCTGATAATCAGGAAACCTTTTTTAAAACTGGTCATGAACTTCGTTCTCTGGATATCAGAATCTTTCAGGTGTGTGAAGTTCATTTTGGAGCAATTAAATTCATAAAGACTTTTCTGAACATGTGATGGAATTGCAGCTTTATTTTTTGAGTTGTACTTTGGATGTGAACTCCTCTTAGCTCCAGGTTTACAGCAGGGAGCTGGGAATGCTGTTATTGCCTGTGGTGCCATGCCCCACTGTAATGGAATCTGCAGGCAGGTAGGGAAGGGCTCTCAGCATGGGGCAGGGGAGGAATTGAACAGGAAAGGAGAGAGACAAGAAATAAAAGAGTAAAGAGACTTGGTGGAGAACTACACTGAAGAAGATAATAAAAATGGCAATTTGTTGTATCCCTCATGCCTCCAACTCGCTCTTTACCCACAAAATTACAGAATCAATTAGGTTAGAAGAGACCTTGGAAATCATCATCCAATCTACAACCCATCACCACCTTATCAACTAAACCAGCAAACCAAAACCCTGGTGGAGACCACATCAAATGCACATACTGCAAAGCATATTTTTCTTTCTCTGCTAAGTTATTACCTTTTGTTGTGATGCAGAGGATTCTAAATTTCAGCTATTTTTGGTTTTGCCTTGTTACATTATTTTGCTTCCCCCGATTTTCCTTTAAGGTAGATGCTGTCTCTGTGTCTGTCTCTTCACTGCCAGCCTGGAAAGCTTTTGAGCAGACTGAAAAAACAGACTGAGATTTTAAAGCTCTGTTAATGGTTTATGCCTTGATTGCTTTTTGGTACTGCTAATTTAACAGCACTGAGGAATGTAATTGGTGATCAAGAGATTATTAAAGCAGATCAGATGTGGGTTAGATTTCATTTGTATGCCTGTGTTTTATGCTCCCCATGTTATGGAAGCAGTATGTAAACAGAGTTTGGTGTGTAGTATCAGATGAGCATAGTAATCCTAGATTCAGTTGCTAAACAAAATCCTTTTAAAATCTTGTTTGAATTTCAGATTCTGTGTTAGTGAGAAAAGCAGCATCTAATCTGGAAAAAGGAAAAGGTGGTTGAAGACAGCTTCCTCTGCAAAGAAACTGGGGCACTCTAATATGCATGCACTAGTTTTCCTACATGAGAAATGTATAAAGGGTTTTCCACTTTCTGAACTGTCATTTAGATCCACACTGAAACATTTTGGCAGTCTCTTCCTGTGCTCTTCGTCATATGTCTCCTTGATGATTTCTCATTCTGTGGAGGAAGGGGGTGAGTGAGGAGGAACTAACAAATGATAATCTAAAAAATATTCTCAGTGTATGTAATTTAGAAATGTCACATACACCTTGCAAAGAGGATGAGATTTTTAAAGTAAAGATTCTGCAAGGCAGTGTGGGTGGCAGTGGAGATTCTGCCACTGCTATATAAGTGTAGTTGCAAGGCAGAATATATATTGATTGTAATCATTCTCATAAAAGAAAGAAAAAAAAGGAAGAAAAAAAAAGCTTTGAGACTGAATATGTTTAACAGGAATGCCAGTCTGCTGATGCTTCTGAGTGATACCCCTGAAGGATAAAATAAACAGTGGAAAGCTGCCAGGAAAGGACATCACTGAAGTGGCTTCAGCTGGCAAAGCTGTTCTTCCCATGAAACCCTGTCAGGGACACCAGAATCTATTTGCAGAGTGGTTCCTGTCAGTGTTTCTGTGTGCTCCTGATAATGTTAGTTACTGATGCAGTTTCTGAAAAACCAGCTAGGGCTGACTGATTTGTAGAGAAAACTAAAGTTCCCTACAGGATCTCCTCTTTATTTCCATTTTTTACAGACTAATACAGTTGTCAAGTGATGGTCACAGAGTGGGTCAGAACCACTTAAAACTTGTGGATTCTCTTTGTGTTAATAGACACAAATCTAATATATTAGTTAGGCTCTTTTCTTTCTATTACAATGACTATGAAGCTGACACAGCAAATAACTAGTTCAAGATTAATCAAAACTTTTCATTTTTGATAAGTGTGTATGCTGGAGAAAACAAATGCAGTAGCACAACTGAAAGGCCTCTCTCTGCAAAAAGTCTTCAAACATCATATAAATATCTTTTCAAAATGAAGAATGTCTGGACTTCATAGTAATGCTTCCAAGCTGCTAATTTTAAACCACTTTCCACAAGTATCTAAAATGAGAGTGGTTTTTTTTCCCTGAAGGGATATCAGAACTTCAGAGCTGGGCAGACAGAGGTAGGAGCAGGAGCAGAACCTTCTGATCTCCAGTGTTACACTTTCTCCAGACCTGCCATGCTATGAACTAAAAACAGGGTTGTGTTTTCTGCACTGCCTGAGCTTGTGCTGTTTTACAGTCAAAAGTCTGTGTAACTCCTTCTAAAGGGCTTTGTCCAGCCTTCCTGCATCTGTTCTTGCATTGCAGCAACATTCAGCCTCACTGAGCTCCAAAAAGGTTGTGCAACAGAGGAAACCCACCACATTTTTAATGAAATCAATTATTTCTGTAAAATAGCATTGACTTACCAGTCTACAGAGAAAAGTGTTTTGAAGTAACTTCAGTTTTACTGAAACAATATCTTGTTTTCCTACCAATGCCTGTATTAAACAGTGGCCTTGGAGCCACTTTTTGGAAGTGTTATTACACTATTAAACAAAATTATACTGTACTTAGACTGAAATGTTGGAAGACAGACCTCTAAGTTGCAAAACCCAGTAGGAACATTTTAGAACAAAGTGAGGAAAGGGCAGCCCTTTTTTCTGTTGTCCTGCTTTTGTCTAACTGGTGGTTAGTCAAAAGTATAAACCTGAGCTGCAGTTTTATAATGTCACTGGCTTAACAAATATCTCCCTTTGTCATGCAGCCTGTCAAGATAATAACGATTTAAGCTCCAAGAATGAGCTCTGTGTATGAGAAACAAATTTAACAGAGCCACAATTTCCATTCTTTCAAGACATTCTGCCTGCAGTTCAGTATGGATCTTTGGGGATTATATTATTTCAAGTGTAGTTTTACTCAGCACCTCTGAGACCAACTGCTGTGAAATCAAGTACCTGTGTGAAGAAATCTGTCTCCTAATAAGATTTTTCCTGGCCTTGACAGTTCCTTCACTGAAGAAGGATCTTCATCTGCTGTGAAGCCACATTATGCAGCTCCCACAGCCCTCCCCTGCCTATTGAGTTATTTTAGCAATGCCATGGGATCTCCAGAGGCCCATTAGAATATATTGCCTGTTAGGCTGCAGAGAATTCCAGAATAGGAAGGTGAGAGAGAGGCCTTGGAAATCCCTACCACATTCTGAAGGAATTGCAATGCTTTAAGATGAGGGTTTGTGCAGCCAGAAGTGAAGGATGGCAGAAAGCTTTCATCAAACTTCTCCTGGGGGCTTTAATGCATGTATATCTGAAATGTAAACACTGGGGGATTCAGATGTTTGTTCTCCAGCAGCAGATTATTTGTGGCAAAACAAGGAAACCAACTTGAGATGACAGTCAGTTGTAGAAAAAGGCCAGATAATCGCCAAGAAACGTGTAGAGTGATCTGAAGGGGAGAATTTTATCTTGTCATTTGGCATTTTTGGTGGTTTTACTGGAATTCTGATTGCCTTATGAGCAAATTGAGATGAACTATTGTTATCATTTTGGGAGGTTTTTGTTGGAATAGCAGATACCAATGGTCACAAAAAATTGAAAGGAGAATTATTCTTTAAATAGGTGCTTTGATTTGGTTTGAAAGTACTTGTAATTTTTTGAAAAGAAGTCTTTTCTCCTACTATTAATCAAAAGTAACTTTGTTCACATTTTAAAAAGCGAACAAAGATTTTATTTTGAACAAAAAACTTTACAAAGAAGTTGGGCCAGTTTCACTGATTTGTCTGGTATGAATCTAAAGATCTTTTGAACTGGATTTTAGGGGACTCCACACTTCTGATTCTCAGCAGAATGTCTCAAAACTAATTCATTCTTAAGTATTTTTTTTTTCTCTTAAATGGACATTGAAGTCTTGCCTCCATTTTGAGACAAATTTTGGACTAAACATGTTGGTAATGAAAACTTCTTTCTGACTTAACTTCCTCTTGAAATTTCTCAAATTCTGACACTATTTTTCCACAAAAATAGGCTTTGTGATTTGCAACCTGCCATCTTAATTGTGTGTTTTATCTTGGTCTTCTCAGCATTGCCTTTCAGGTGAGTACATCTTTCACTAGTGCGGAGAACAACTAAAAATAGTGCTTTAGAAGAAAATCAAATATCCTGATCTTCTGTTCTCTCAGGTAGAATTGAGATATTTTCTAGCTTATAAATTGAGGGCTTGCATCCCGTGTCTAAAACTCATGGGATTATTTTTATTATTTTTTATTCAAGCAGAATTGAAATTTATAGTTCTGGCAAACTGAAATGACAGATTTTTGTGTGATTGTTTCAATATCAGACATTTTCAGAGAATCCCAGAATATTCTGAGCTGGAAGGGACTCACAAGGACCATCAAATCCAGCTCTTCAGTGAATGACCCATAAAGGGATCAAATCCATGACCTTGGTGTGTTGCCAGCACCAAGCTCTAAAAACCAACACTGAAAACAACATTTAGCCAAGGTTTTCAATCTGCTTCTTATTCTTAGAAACCTAAACAAGAAGTTGCACAGGGAAGCTGCAGAAGAAAGTTGTTCCAACTGACAAAATTTGTGTTCAGGGTTTTCTTTGGGTTGTTAATAAAAATAGCACCATTTCAAACTTAACAGGTTTTTACAGTGTTCCTTGGCCAATAGTGTGAATGTCCACAAACAGCAGATGACAGGGACTGCTGTAGTAATAGAAACTTTCTCAGAAGTAACTTTTTAAACTTAAGAAGTGGGAGGAAATCTCATTATCAATGTAAAGGCTGTGACCTTGCTCTTTTAAGCCAACTTGTTGCCTTTAAAAAAAATTTTTTTTCGGTGTGTGCTTCATTGTTGCAGCAGTGTTAATTAGAAACAAATCAACCATGGTGGGCAGGCAGTCGATACCTGATTTAATTACGTTATCTTTAAAGAACAGAAATAGGTAGATGTCGTGCAGGATTCTGTGAGATCTCCATGAGGAGTACTCTGTTATTTTAAATTGATCCTCAATAAGTTAGTGTTTAGTAAAACCTTTTGTGTGAGGTATTTCTTTCCTCACTTTTCCTTCCCTCAATGATAATTACGAAGAGAATTTTAATGCTGTTAATTTTCATTCATAATTACTTTTTTTCATAGTGAATTCAATCCAATGCCTAAGGTGTAACCTGTGTGAAAGTCAGTTTAATTTCCTGCCTGCCATGTGTTACTCATGGGGGGTTTACCTTGCTTCCCTTTACTAAAGATGAGATGCCCTCAGGTCCAGCAGGGATGACCCTTGCTGTTTTTCCCAGACTGAGAACTATAATTGTCTGCATGTTCTGGATGCAGACTCGGACATTAATGTTAATAAGGTGACACTGGATATTTAACATTCCAGGATGTTTGCTCTTGTTTTCAGGCATCTAAAGATTATTTAGGTTGCTTGAGTTTAGCACTGAGGCATTTATTTGTGGTCAGACACGCGTGTTCATGGAGCAATTCAAACCAGGGAGCTGGCAGGCAGATAATACGAATGCCAGCTCTCACATTCCTGGTTTTTACTGGTTTATCCCAACCAAAAAAGTCTGAATGACTTTCATGTTACTAAATTAGAAAGGAATCATTCAGTTTTTGTATTGAAAGGAACTTTGTTTAATAATGCCTTTTCATTTATGTGTTTAATTCTTCCAAACCCAGAATATTCTGATGTGCAGTAATGAGGCCATGGAGAGTTGTGAAGGTTTTCCTTTTGTTGGCAGGTGATATTTCAAGGGGAATTTCATTTCTGATGAACCAGTAGCTGAATGTTGTGTATTAACTTGAACACATGTGGCAATTAATTGGTACCAGTTGAGGCTCCTGTGCCTTATGGCTGCCCAGCTGCTCTGTGCAGGGTGAGGTTAGGAAACAGAGCTTTGTCTTCTCGGGTTTGAGCAAGCACCTCTGCCCCAGCAAGCTGCTGAGAGAAACAAAAAGGGAACATGCTTTAATGGAAACATTTACAGACAGATTGTCCTGCTGTTGTGACCAAAGCTATCAGGTATTCCCTTTGTAAAGCTGTTTTACCTTCAGATTTATTTCTGTGGGACAGGGAGAGCAGTAGAATTTTTTGAATGAACAATTTCTGGTTTTACCTGTCAGCACATTGTTCATCAGGGGAATGAGCACCTTCTCTGCTATTCTTGAGAAAGGTCGAGATTTTAGTGTTAATGATGAACATAATTGTACAGTTCCTTCTTGGTAACAATTTTATAACTCAATGTCCTTGACAGCTTTTAAAATTGTAGTTTAAGTGCAGGAGACCTTTGTCTTGAAACAGTGTCAATGCAGTATCAAGGAGACATTTGGTTTTTTGATTACATAATTTCTTACTGCACTAGTCCATGACATTAATCCAATTTAGCTGTGTACTTTGCCAGGATTTTCATTATCTCTCCTGCTTTTTAGATAAAGCTGATCTATCCATGCAAAAAAATCCAGTAGTTAAAAAAATCCTCATGTATTTATGATCACCTCACAGGTTTTACCCCAGGAGAATAAAGAAGAATGTTTTTAGCAGAATTACATGAGTTTAGGTCAGTGTTTATCCTGCCTCCAAAAGAATTGTGAGAAAGATTTAAACCAGGAAGACTACTTAGGAGACTGATAATACTTGTGCTTTACTATAGAGTCATTGCTGTACAAGACATTTGGCTCTGTCTGTGTGCTCATCTTCAAATAATTACAAGAATTACCCCCAAAAAAGAAGCATTGAATGTATAAATTGGAGAAATGATCATGTTAAAGGCCTCAAATTGTCTATTTTAAGTAGACTTGATCAGGATTAATTTGGGATCCCTCCTAATCCTGTCCTATGTTCTCTGTTGATTCCTCCAGTACCCTGCACCATGTATTTCTGTAGGGTGATTTTTCAGTATTTGGTTTTTGAATGTCTTGACTGTGGTGAGAAAATGCTGCTGGGGCACAGGTGAGCAGAGCCTGAGTGTTGGCTGGGACTGCAGTGGTGGGACTGCAGCCTGAAATGCAGAGCTGTTGGCTTTCAGGAACAATTCCAGCCCTGGATGCAGGGCTGTTGGCTTTCAGGAACAATTCCAGCCCTGGATGCAGGGCTGTTGGCTTTCCACAAACAATTCCAGCCCTGGATGCAGGGCTGTTGCCTTTCCACAAACAATTCCAGCCCTGGATGCAGGGCTGTTGGCTTTCAGGAACAATTCCAGCCCTGGATGCAGGGCTGTTGGCTTTCCAGAAACAATTCCAGCCCTGGATGCAGGGCTGTTGGCTTTCAGGAACAATTCCAGCCCTGGATGCAGGGCTGTTGGCTTCCAGGAACAATTCCAGCCCTGGATGCAGGGCTGTTGGCTTTCAGGAACAATTCCAGCCCTGGATGCAGGGCTGTTGGCTTCCAGGAACAATTCCATGGCAGGTTTGTGCATGTGTGCATTATGCACGAGTACAGCTCATGAGATGGGGGTGGGCTGCATTTATAACAGTGCAGAAAGATCAGAGGTTTTAGAACTTCTGCTGATTTTTTGTTTTAACTGATGAGAACTATGCTTCTCTTTAGATAGTTTTGGGGCTCTTTTTCCAGTTCAGCTTCTTTCTTGGATCTTTTGTATATGCTCATATTTTGGTGTTTCTAGTTATTATTTCAGGTTCTTTTTTATCCTTCAGAGAAATTTTTTGTTTGTTTTGACTTCTAATGTATTTCAAAGTGCTGTAATGCTTTACAGATTCTTGCTTTCACTTCTGTTTTGATGTCCTGCAAGTTCTACAGAATTGTTGTAGAATAAAATCGTTGTAGAATAAATACTTAATAAATTTGATAATGATTTGTTTCTGCACTTTAAAATAGGAACATGTATATAATAAGAATTTGTCTGTATTTTAAGAATATTAACCAAAGTTCTCATTTTCTTTGAGAATACTCCTCTTTACCCTGAAGTGTTTTGTTGCTAGTAAAACCCTAAATAGAACCTCATCTCTGAACTCATTTGGAAACCCTTCATGAAAATAAACAAGAAAAACCCAAATTGCTTTGTGACTTTGGGGGGATTCTCCTGAATTCACCATGGCTGAACACAATTCAAGATGTATGAGGGGCTGGATACAGAAGTAATCTGAACACATACCTTAAGGCAGCTCACCAACCAAGAAGAAAATTGTTAACTTGGTTATGGTAATTATTAACAATTTTCTCAAGCTTTTAAATTTAACTATTTAATTAGCAATTAAAGGAACAGAAGCTATTTTTCAACATATATAAGCTTATGTTGATTAGTTTGAGTGTTTTCTCATTGAAGAAGGGGAACAGACATTTACTTTTAAGATACTCAGCTCTCTTCCAGTTTCTGATGTACTAATTGCTGTGTTTAATACTTACTATTTATGAACTCTTTATCTTTTTCTATTAGTCATCATTTGAATATTACATTTGGGTTTTAATTACGTTGTGTAGTTTGATTTATCCAAGCTGCACACTTCCTGCCATATCATAAAAGAAATACAATATATTAGCATATTTTTAATTTGCTTCTCTTTCATGTGCTGCTCCTCAGCATATTCATAACTTCCAAGGAGAGAAAGGTAGGCTATAAAAGTTTTCTCTTTGATTTTTAAACTTGTTGATGTTCTTATCACCTGGCAAAAACTGATTTGCCTTTTCAAGACTGGATGAATCTCATTCAAGTAGAAATTGAAATGTAAAGGATTCCTTTAAAGAAAATAGTATGAGAGTTTCAGATCAGGCAATGCTTGACATACTAAGCATAATTTCACAAAAGCTTTGCCTTTAAGTTGTGTTAAACCAATCCAACCCAATCCACATCCACACACAGTGAGCAGCTTCAAAGGTTTGTACTTTTCACAGCTACCCCGAGGTAAACATGGGACAGCATTTGTGGCTCTCTCTCTTTCACCTGTCCTCTCACGTTCAGCCTGATTGCACTTCTCCGCTGTAGCAAGAGCAGGGAAATCCTTCATTTCAGCTACATGAGGTTTTGTACACAGAGCTTGGAAAACTGCTTTGTACTGTATGGAAACCATCCCCCAAAAAGGCTGAGGGAGCTGGGGCTGGAGAAGAAAAGTTGGGAACTGAAACAACTTCCAGTACTGAAATGAGCTACATGGGAGCTGAAAAGGGGTTTTTGACAAGGGCTTGGAGTAGAAGTGTTGGCATAGAAAACACATATTCACGGCATAGCTTGATTATATGCAGGTGCTTTTATTGGAGAGCTCTGGGAGTCTGGGGTGCAAACCCAAATCAGGCTCTGACATGAATTCAGGATGAAGATGTTTTTGTACCCTTCTCATTAGATAACTACATGGTAATCATTAGACTTACATTGTTCTATTGTATACATTGATTCTGCTCAAGCCTGAATCCTTATAATTATCATCAAGCCCCCCCAACATCGCTTCTCATGATTCTTGTTGTGATTACATCATTTCTCATGATTCTGTTATGATTAAACAATAATTCAATTACCAATCAATCATTACATTTATCATATGATGATTATGCAGGTGTAGTTTCACACGATCCAGCACAAATAAAGCTCAGCCTCCATTCCCAGGGCCTGCCCAGTCCTGGTTCCCTTTCCAGGCCTACCCAGGCCCA
>VWYP01033314.1:56499-71323 GCA_013400435.1 Pycnonotus jocosus
TTGTGCTAACATCACAACAGAAGATGGAGGCGAAGAAGAAGCCTAAGCTCCACCCTAAAATCTCCATCTTGCCTCCATCTACTTCTATTATAAAAACCTAAAACTACAAATTTCTCACCCTGTTACAAGCCAAACTGCTGTATTTCACACTCTTGAGATTTGTAATTCATCTCTGCTTTGTGCCAGGGTCTGTGGCCCCCACGGACAGGGGTAACCCCCCCTGTTCACCCCCCTGGACAGGTCTCAGGGTATTACAGTGCTCTTGGACAAAACTCAGACTTCCTTTGCTCAGTTCCCAGACTGTTTGGCCAGGGTCTCCTCAGCTCCCAGGGCAGCCAAAGAGATACCCTGGGTTCCGACACCTGCCCATGGCAAGGGGTTTGGAGCTGGACAAGCTTTAAGGTCCCTTCCAACCCAAAGCATTCTCTGAAAATGAGCTGTAGAGCCCCACACCTCCACCTTGATGACATATACATGCACATGTATAGAAAAAATACTTTCGGCCTGAAAAATTTTTTTAGAAGTTGCCATTTTTTTAACGGGAAAATGTATTTGGGAGATGTCCTCTGAGACTTTCCTGAAGTTTCATTAATATTACCAGGCTAATTTTTATGATTTAATAGCTACATTGCCCATGGTGATTTTGTTAATGGAATTGTTTTGTATATTAGTAAGAATAAAGAGATTTGAAATAGTTCACATGTACCATGTGGATTGATTTTGCATGAGGGAAAAAAATTGGAGCTCAGTTGTCTTGAATAAAGCACGGAGTAATGGTACTTAAAATGTTGAAGTTTGTATCAATCAAATATATGTGCCTGGAGTTTCATCTGATTTGTGACTTATATGCGGGACTTAATATCTCACATGATTTTACATTTTAACAAACAAGAACAATTATTTTAATTTTTTTTTCACTTTTCAGACTGTCAGAATGTGGATAATCCTTTTATTTTAAAACTGTTATTAAGTATGATACTGCATGCTATTGACACCTACAAGTTTAGCCTACCTAAAGTGGGTTTCAGGAACAGAAAATAATTCTTTCCATGCTATTCATTCTTTGTCTGTGGTTACACCTTCTTCCATGCAAAACAAAAGTATGAAAAGGTGAGCCATAGTTATCTTCCTTTCATTTATCCATTCCTTCATGGACCAGGATTCCAAAATTAATTTTCTGTTGAAGGTATAGACTGTGAATTTGGGCAGAGCCTTAGGCAAAAGTCCATCTTGGGGCCGTGGTGATGGTCTCTGATGTGTGGGAGATGTAAGACAATCTTTCCCCATCTACCATCAGTTTAATCCCTGCCTGAGGACTCAAGTCATTTTCAGCTAAAACTTGCTGGCTTTGTAAATGGGGAATACCTTCAGACCCACTTTGAGATATAAGGCTCTGATCTGTTTGAAAAGACATTCCATTTCTCTGCACTGCCTTCAGAAGGCCAGATAGATTGCAGAGCAGAATAAACCACCTTGCTGTATCTATAGATCTGTTTGTTCAGGAGGGCTGTGTGCTCTGGCTGAGCTAGAACTGTTTACCCAACAGCTCAGCATTCACAGATTTTCCCCTGCGGTACAAACCGGTGGCAGCTCAGAATCCAAACAGATCATCATCATCTCTCTGAGTAAACTGCTGAGAGGTGACAAAATGCGAGGAAAGGTCTTTTTCTCCACAAATCTCTCCCCTGCCTGCTCTCTAGACAAATCCAAATGGAGCTGTGTTTGGTGCATCAAAGCCTCCCAGGGGTGCTGAGGGATGATCACAACGTGCACACAGAATTACCCAGGTCACTAAAGCAGCTGCTGAGCTGGCTGGGCTCTGGGGCGGGCTGATGGAAAACAACTGGGGAAGACAATTAAACAGAAAGGTGTCTGAAGTGCAGACACCTACTGGAAGTGTTTGGGTTATGAGAGGAAAATCAGAGTGATAGATAAGTGAGAGATTGCTGCTGTGTAAGTTGCATCACTTGGGGTTTAATTTGGAATAAAGGATGCTCTACTTTGCTTAGAAAGATATATTCTTGCCTGTTTCATTCTCCTGAAATTAAAATGTGCTGACTCTTGTAAAGTAAGGCAGATCCTGGGAAATTTTAGAAGTCATTGATGGCTTTTCCAAGTCCATTATTCACTTCAACTTTTTGTTATACTGACAGTGTACAAAAGGAAGGAGTAAAGCAAACAGAAAAGAAGTTGTGTAAGAAAGGAGAAGATTCTAGACAGACAGAATACACTCAGATCTTTATTACAAAGAGATTCTTTTCCAGTGCTGGGGAATATTAGGGCTCTTAAATGTCTAAATGTTTATTAACTGTAAAAAATTATAAAGATTTAAAGGGCTTAAGTACAAAGGACACAGGAAAGGATTTACCTATGGAGAGAAAATAAGCTCAAGATTCTTTCTGAACTGTGCTGACTCAAAATGATTTCCCACTGTTTCCTTTCACTAGACACTTGCAGTTCCATTTTATCTTGTTCTTGGGAGCAGTAATTTAAAGAAGGTACTAGAGATGAAGTCCTCCTTGCTTCTTGCCCATGTTCTCCCCTAGGAGCTTTTTTGAGCACTTTGGAGGGTGCAAGAGAACAGTTCCTGTATCTATATTTAAACATCCAGGTGGTATCTCGGAGATTGTCATCTCCCAGGGCAGCTCAGACAGGCAGTGAAGGGACAGGGGATGCTCTGAATTACGCTCTGGAGGACATGAGGTTAAGAGAACTTCCCTTCAAATAGTTCTGTTCCACTGTGGGGACAGAGAGAGCCACTGGAGACTGAGACTGCCACAGCCTGGAAAGCCTAAATACTGCTCTGGGCACTGATTATCCCACTGAGCTCAAACTGGAGGGAAAAAATACTTTGTGGTAATAGCAGTGTAAACATTTACAATTTAGTTGTTAATCTAGTGATACAGCCAACAAATTTATGTAGTGTATCTCTCTATTAGAATTCTGGGGCTTTAGTCACTGGTTTTCTTATTTTTTAATCTCCTTGTTTTAGAACTTCCTCTTTTAAAAATTAAATTTTTTTTGCAATTTTTTTATTGTAAACTAATCAATACTGTCTAATATTGTCTTGTGAGTTCAGATAATGAGTAGTCATTGAGAATCTTATTCCTGATAGTTTTCATAAGGAATAAGTAGTAGAAGTGACCCTCTGTTTAGTACAAGCATTTTTTAACTTAAAAAGAGAAATGAATTTTTGAGATCTCACATTTTACGAAAATAAATATCTCTTGCTTATTAATTCTTTGGGGGTGTCCAAGAAGGAAAAAACTGATTATATGCATGTTAGTATCCTAATATTATCAAGTGATTTGGATTTTTTCTTTATTTTTAACTTGATAAGGAACTGCTAGGGTACCTTATGCTAAAGGCACCATATGGTGAGATAGTTTTGATCTCTCTCTGTGTACGTACACATATCTTCATAAATTATGGTGTAAAGCCAAGAGAAAATAATCCTCTCATGTATTACTCTAGAGCATGCCAACACAACCATTACACATATTCGTTTCACCAGCAGTGGTGTGGGCTGGATAAGCAGTAGCAGCTTTTAAATTATGCAAGTAGCTTATGAATCACAGAGCTGCTTTGTCAAATGACTCATTCCCTTGGATAATTAGTCTGGGACAGATCTTGGGGTTTTAAGTCTTAGTGGATTTTGGAAACTTAGGGTCCTCGGGAAAAACACGTTCATCGGCTGCATATCAGCTTTTATCTATTTATGTCAGATTCTTGACTTTACTATGGAGACACCACACAAACTGCTGAACTTCATTATAATCATTTGAATAATGAGTGGTCCAGGAGCACTTGGTTGAGCTGATTTTACAGAATGTCATGCCTCAAAACCTATTCTGAAATTCAGCTTTTGTTTGAAAAGGAAATCTGGTTACGTATTATTTTACAAGTGGCTCGTTGTTCAGCTCTTTGGATATGACAGAATATTTTATCTTCAAGTGGGAAGGAACTTAATGAAGTATCCAGTCACTGAATTGTTTCCATCTGCTTTCCATTGACCCCAGGCTCATCTTTGGTTATCCCAGGGCACCAGTGTTCACTGTCATCCTCAAGAATGAGCAAGAATCACTGGCAGAGGTATTTGCACAATATTTCAGAGAGTAACTTCTTTGCAAAAATAAAACTCTTCAGTGTGTCATCAGTCATGCAAGAAGTTCCAGACACATGCAAATGAATGCAAAAGCTCTTGCTAACTTTTGTGAGCAAAACAATTTGGAACAGTGTTCTCTGTGTGGGAAGATGCCAGTCTGTGAAATCCTGTGAGGAACTAGATTTGATGGAGTTACTCCACAAGGAACACAACAATGGGGGAAATGGTTCAAGGTATAAATAATTTTGAGGTTTGATTACTTCTTTAGGATATGTTATTCTCAGTATTTCCAAACTATTTATTTTTCTCTTTTAAACTCAGTCCATGAGATGTTTTTAATCAAGTTTGATATGGCCCAGAAATCAGATGGAACTTAGAGGCACACAGTGGAAAGTTCTTCACATCCTTCCTAAGGGCTTAAGGGAAAATCCCCCCACTGCTGTGATGTATGGCTGTAGCATCTATAGCTCAAGAGCTTCTCTTAGGAACAATGAGGGACAAGCTTCTTGCATTTCCCAGGTATTTCCAAGGTTCCAGATTTATTTCTATTTTCTTCCCTTTAAAAAGTATATTGATATTTTACTTATGTTGCCCTTCTTTTTAGTGGCTTTTAACAAATACTTCAGTGAATCCTGTCTGTTGCTCTTGAAATTCTCTCTGCCAGTCTTATCTTCCTATTAATTTATGGATTAATGGGAATATGGATAATCAGTGATGTGACAATGTCTAAACCTTTGAAACAGAGTAGTGATTGTGTTTTCTTGCTGCTTTTTTTTGGATGACACCTCTAGTTCTCTTGCTTTCCCCACCTCTTTTGTTTTTAGTAGCATATTTAATGTGGGTGGCTGTTTGGGTTTTGTTTTGGTAAGTGCAGGGTTTATTCCTACACCTTTTCCATTATGTCAGATACGTCTTTGCAAAAGTATTGCATTCACTGATGGATTTTTGCCTGAAAACATGGAAGCAGCATGCCTCTCTGCTATCTAAAAAAGAGGCCCTGTGAGCACTCTTATTCTTTTGAACAATTACCTTCTTTTACTTTCCAGAAGGAAACCTTTCAAACTGGACTCCTTGTTTGAGGGACTTTCTGAAATCTGCCCAGTGACAGCAGTTGAATTGCAAGAAACTGAAAAATGAGTCTGATAATCTGTGTTCTTCAAACTTATAGCATCAAAAATTCTTAATTTTTTGGTGATATACCCATAAATATTAAAGTATCTCTGCACCTTTGTAGAGAAATAGTTTTTCGATACTCCTGAAATAACATGGAAGGCTCTTTGTAATTAAAGTAATAAATTCTCAGATGTGAAGAGCTTATTCAAGCAGTGATAAAACAATAAGGCTTTTTTTTGCCTCTAAATGAGCTATTGAAGTGGTGATATTAGCAGTTCTGGAAATGCTTTATTCCCACCAGCATTATAACTATTGGTGACACACTGAGGATGGCTTTGGTTTCAGGAGTGGGTTGCTGATTTAACATTGGGATATGTTTTTATGGCAGTATTTCCCTTCAAACCCCAGAAATGTCTTATCTGATTAAGAATTTTATTATTGTACTTTATAAGCTCATACATAAAATATTATGCAAAACTGATGCTACAACAGTCCTTTGTTAACATGATTTGAAAGGAAGATTTTCTGATAATAATTCAATTGGCTTCAGCAGCATACAATGGAACAGCCTTATTTTATTGCCTTGCTGTTTTAGTTGAAGCAACTAAAATCCATATGCTGTATGTGGATGGACAGTGATTTCTGGTTTATTGACTCATTTATTTTAGAGAGCTGAACTTTGCTTTTGTTTCTGTTTTGTCTGTCTTTTGAAGTAGTGGAGCTCTATGAACTTTAGACTTTAAAACAAAATTGTGAACTGTGTCTCTTCCCCCAGCCTTCTGGAGTGAGCAGAAATGCAGGTTTGGTGATGCCTGTTTAGGTGAAAGATGATCTGCAGCCAGTTCCCTCCAATGGCAGCTTTTCCCCTGAGCAGCTCCTGACAATGCTCTTGGGTCCCAAGAGCACACGAAGGTGTTTCATGTTTCCTTCCTTTGTGCCATGGGGGAGCTGGGAAGAGTTGTGGGCACAGTCCAGGAGGGCAGCTTTTCCCCACATTTTACTTTATCTCTGCTACCCTACTGAGGGTGACCTTTCCTGGCACCAGAAATGCCATTTCTGGGGTTCCATCCTCATCAGAAACACCGACAGGTGAAATGGTAATTGCTACATTGTGATGTTTCTGGGAATACCATATAGATCAGAAATGGAGGAGTCATTGCTGTGTTTCTAAATTGGAATCCATGATTGGTTTATGGGATGTTTGCTTGGTAATATTTTGATTCTATTAAAGGGTCTTTTATTCACAGCCTTTATACATGGTAAATGTAGGAATGTTGGTGTGCAGCAGTCAGACAGTCACAATAAAGCAAAAAATATCTTTTCCTATGCATAAATATTTATTTTATTCCATTTTATATTTTCTTAAAGGGTTTTCCATGAATTTACTGCTTTCCAGGGCAGTGCTTTTCCAAGCAACCACCAGTTCCGGAGTTCAAAAAAAGTGGCCTTTGAATGATTCTCCCATTCCTGCAACAGCCACTCCTGAAGTTCCTCTAAGAGGGGACAGATAAAGAGAATTAAATGTGCTTCCTAAGAAATGGCCCAGTAGGTAAGTTAAGTTTATTTTGTTCTACAGTTGTAATATTTCCACAACTCATTTGAAAATTAAGTACTTATTGTCCAATAAGTTTTGCCATAAAAGTTGTAACACCTAGTTAAAACACATTTTTCTTAGTTCCTGTGGATGAAGTGAAAGTCAGAACTTCTTATAGAAAGACCTGGAGGAAAAATGTCTGTCACAGGGAACCTATTCCTGGCAAAGATTTCTAAAACCTCTGCAAGTATTTATTTATTTATTTTAGAACAGCTACTGCACTTTCTGTCCAAGTGATTGGAAATGTTGGTGGCATTGTCTTGCTTTGCCAGGTTAGGCAAATAGAACATTTGGAAAAAGGGAATTTAGGCTCAGGTATGTCTGGATTAGGCTCCAAAAGTCTTTTCAGTATTCACCTCCCCTGGAATCCCCAGCTGGCTCCTCTAAGTACCTGTCCTTGCAGCAGGTTTGCCCCCTTGGAATTCTGTTGCTATTTATACAAATATATGAGGAGTTTAAGTGGTGCATAGTGTCTGCCTTTTAGCTCTTCCTGTTAAATTTAGAAACTGGAGTTATCTTTTTATTCTTTAAATTCTGTCATTTTCCATCCTTCCTGTCATTTGCACACTGAAGGTAGTGATTTTCTTTAAAAGGCCCCAATTTAATGTGTGTATCCTAGCTGTCTGTGAATATTTGTAGAAATCCAGAGGGGAATGCCTTGTGTAGGATGTGCTTTTATGTTATGCAAAGCCACCACAAAAATGCCACTGTGTTCACTCAACAGCAGAATTTGTCACCTTACATCTGCCATTAGAACACGCTACCTGAGTGAAAGTACCTTAATCTGTTTATTAGGAATTTCTACAAGTAAGATATGACACTTTAACATCCAAACCAAGTGCACATAGATTTTAGGCTGTGTTTCTGGAAAAGTTGAGTTTTCATTCTCTATTGAGGTAATTTTTTATGAGAAGTGTGTGATAAAAAAGCTAAGTTAAATCTACTTATGAATTTTTGAGTGGTTTACAGACCTGTCTTTCCCTTTTATCTATTTTAAGAACTGGGTGTTTCTTAGGCAAGCACATCCCATCTACTCAATAAATGTCTGCATTTCTAAATGATGATGAATAAACTCATGAGTACACATGGTTATGGTAGGCTGAGAGGAATTGGTGATTTCTTGCAATTGTTTCTGTCTCATTGCTTTTCATCTTTGTATATTTTACAAAAAGAGGACTGGCAAGTTGGAGGTATAATCTGGATAGCTTGGATGAATTCAGAGAGCAGTTTTTTTTCTTGTTCTGAAATGCTGGTCACTGGCTGAGATTTGCAAGTGTTTTAGGAGTTCCTTTTCCACCTTTAAATATGCAGTTATTATGTTTGATTATGTGTTAGACCTGCTTTATTGTGCTTTTATTGCACTCCGAAGAGGTTTGATTTGTGTTTTTAAGATACTTAAATGTCCTTTAGAATATATTAAAAGAGGAGAGATTGTTTGTAAGGTATTGAATTAGCTGAAAATAACGTGGGTGGTAACTCAAGTAGCATATTCAGCACATACATAAAGACTAAATTAGAGCTCTGTGTATCCCATTTATCCACAGCCAAATGCACTTGAAAACGATATTAGCAAAGGATCCAAGCCCCAAGTGCGCATGACATTTTTTCAGGCTGCATTTCCACAGCCCTGTTTGGGTTAGCTCAGCTCCTAGGCAGAGGAAGCCAGAAGTTTCCTGCCTGTCCTCTTGTTTTCAGTGTTTTCCCATCAGTAAAGTGTGTTTGCAGGTATGTACAGTCTGCCTTTGTAACACGCTTTGATAAACCTCCTGAATCTGCTTTGTGTGACAGGTTTCAGCACACATCAGATGCCAGAGCAGGACAGAAAAGAGCAAAGGGAGCTCCTTGCTGCTCCAGTGCAGTGGGGCCCTGAGCCCTGTGTGCTCCACCCCGAGAGATGGGAGCAGAGGCTGTCTCACATAGGTTTGTTCAGGATGCTTTATATGTGGCAAAGGATGGAATATGCTGATGTCTTTCTTCTGCTTTCAGCTAGCCTTGAAAAGGTGATGAGATGTGCAGCACAACCCCAAAGAACTCCTTGTGGTTTGTTCTTTGTTCATGGTGTTTTGGCAGCTCTTTGGTCTCACTTGAATCCATCTGTAGCATCAGAGTTCTTGGAGGATTTGCTTCAAGGATTTATCTGCCATTTCTTGGTCTTCTGTGCCTTAGTGACTAATCAGAAACCTTTAGATTTCCTGAAGATGGCCATACATCTCTCTGAACTGTTAATCATGAACATCTGCATGCAGGTATTTAGGTAGATAATTTTGGTTGATGAGACTCATTTATTAAGCACTACGAGGGGTTTAACTACTCTCTCCATGTTAATGTGCTGTTCTCCAAGCAAAAATAGAACATTCATGCTTGATTGATGTTTAAATAATTTCATTATCAAGGAGAATAATAGGATGGACATTGACATCTTGAGAGAAAGCCAATGCTGATTAGAATTACAAATTTTTAAAAATAAATTATTACACTCTTTGTAATCAGCATAACATCCCTCACTGAGGCAGCCTGAATAACTACAACATTGCCCTTTAAATTCTGTGTTTATAAGGAGAGGGAAATTATCTGTCCTTTTTAGAATTGAGTTAAATAGGAATATTATCCTAAACCAACCTTTTTTTCTGATAGGGCTCTTGTAATGTGTGTAAGAATTTTAAGCGGAGAAAATTCCATTTAAAAAAAGCCATTTTATTTCCTTTGTTAAGGAATTTACTATTTTATTAACTATCTGTTTCTAAATTAAAATGAAGTAGGAGTAGCACAGACTTACAGCTATATCTACACTTCCCAGAATTGCCCCCTAAAACTTTGGTATTAAGAGCTTAAACAGTTCCTTCAGAATCTCTCCAAGCTAAATTCTATAATTGAGTGGAAAGGAAGATACCACTAGTCTTTAGCATTTGCTCTCTAGGGAGCTGTTGGAAATGTTCATAGACTCTTCTTTGATGCTTCAAGTCCTAAAAGGAACTGGGAAAGGATGAGTGCCTGAAACTTCCTCTGCCCATCTGAAGATGACATCAGAAAATGGAACACTTTGCAATAAAAGTGTTCAACTTTAGCATGTGCATCTTTAGGGGAATGCACAGTTGTACCTATTTCAGTGTCACTGCTGAGATATGCCAGAATTTGCAAGGTAGACAAAAGGGCTGATTCTTAAAGACTTTTAAAAATTTGTGTGGAGGAAGTAACAGCATGACAAAGAAATCCAGAGCAACTCATGTATCAATAAATACTACTTTGCTTTTGCAAATTTGAATAATGGTAGGAGCACATTTCAGGTGTGCCAACAGTGGTCAAAATGAGTTGCAACTCTTGCTCGTACATCCAGATTTTGAATTTTAAACAGACAACCATGTCACATCCAAAAATTGAGTTGAGTCTGCTCTAGAGACACAGGTCCATATTCAATTCTGCCCTAAATAGCTCCTGGTATTTTGTATCTGGATGAGGATGCAATATTTAGCAGTCACAATTCCTAAGCTGCAAATTAGCAAAGAGTGGAAGAGTGCCATTCCATGCTTCCAGGATTCTCCTGGACAAATTTGGCAATGTTTGAATAAGGGTCTGGCCAAGAGCCCGGCTGAGGCCAAACCAGTGACAGCTCTTGCATGGCTTGGCCACAGAAATCCACTGCACTTTCAGGACTGAGCTTTTCCCTTTGCTGCCTTTCCACATTGCAGGGGGGAATGGGACAGCACACATGTTCCACTGTCCTTATTCTCATTTCCTCTGGGTTTCTGCTGCAGCCCCCAGGGCACAGATGTAATGGCTCCTAGAATGTGTGCTCTGTCTAGTTCTGGCTTTGTGTTCTGTCCTCACCCCTCCAAATCATTCCAGCAGTAGCAGGGCTGACTTGTTCCCCATCACTGTGTCTGTGACATGCCCAGTGTCACTTGCTCTTCATGACTGGGTTGTTGTTTTCAAATGGAGATTTTTTTTTCTCCCCTGTGAATATAAAATTCTGGTTGCAGTAAGTAGGCCAGTAAAAGACAATGAGAGGGAAGGAACAAATCCAGAGTATACTACTAGAAAGTATATCTTGATGAAAGGCTTCTGAATAGATACAAAGCAATTTTCATTATTTAGAGTAAAAAAAACCCCAATTTCACATCAGTTTTATTTTCATAACCACTCCAGTGTAAACAAGATTTTTACTGATCTACTACTCCAGCAGAGAAATGAGAGCTCTGATGTTACCTGTAAGTTTCATTATTTGTTTGGTGAATAATTTGAATTAACTGTGTGTGTAATTTTCTCTGTGCCTTTACCACTAACCACATCCTCTGCCCATGACTGAGAGAAGGATATTTTACGGTAGCCACAAAAACAGGAGTTGAGCTGATGATTCTCTCTATAAAAATGCAAGGCAACAAGGCAATTAATTTTTTTTGAAAGTCAATCAGATACTTTGGGAACCTCTTGATGTTTCACAAGGATGGTCTTTGAGCTGGGAGTATTGACAGTTTTTGCAGAAATGCCAAAGAATTCCTGCAAAGAATTTAAATCTGTAGCCTCGCTCTTCTAAAACAAAATCAACTGAAGGGAACAATCAAGCAGCATTTGTAAGTAAAAAGAACTCTGTACTTAGTTTTACACTGCCAGCTCTTCACAGAGTACTTGGGAAATAAATTATCCTACTGCATCTTTGAATTCCTGATGCAGTTAAATTTATCATTATTCCTCTTTACTAAATTTTTCTATCCTTTTACAAAACAAGGGGTATAATCTTTGCTCAGCTCCAGAAGCTTCAGTGAAGCTTAAAATTGGTTCAGCTCCATTTATCCCAATAAAATTACACCTATTTACTCTAGCAGGCTTCAATGAGACACACTTTTACCCAGGATAGATCAGTGCTTTCCTTCATTTTTTGTCAGTAATATATTTAAAAGAAAATAAATACCTGGTCAGGAATGGGATTTCAGTAATACAAAGTAGTTAAATATTTTGCTTAACACTGTTTGTTCTTGCACATGTACCAAAGGAAATGACACAGAGGATGGTTGTCAGAAGCAAATAATCAGTGTCATGCCAGAACTTCATTACTTGCAGTGCAGGTACTCTTCTCATAAGCTGCACATTTACCCTCACTTTTATTCACTCTTAAACTGAGCCATTACTTTGCCTTGTGTCTTTGCTCACATTTAGGGTTTCACTGAGTATACCTACACTCAGTGTTAGCCATGTGTCCAAAATTACACCTGTAGTTGCTCTGCCAGAGCTGGTAATGCTGCCTTTCCAATTTTAATTTTTTCCCAGTAGCTAAATAACCCATCTGCATTCTGCAAATCATCAGTTCAAAACAGCTGCTACAGTGATATAGTCAATTAGCTGTTTTTCAAACGAGGAGAAATCACTCAAAGAAGGTTTATGCTATAATGAGGATTTTATTTATTATGTCTTTACTGCTTCTGTGTTTTAAATGCAGCAAAATATTCAGGTAAGCATTCTGTCTTTAATGGGAAAGTATTTGCTTATGCCATAGAAAAGGAAAGAGAAGCACCTGTTCTACCAGCTTGTAAATTATCTGCTAAAGGCCAACTACCCACAAAGTTGTACCAACCACATGTACTGAAGGATGTCAAGGGCAAAGAGTGATAGGTGAGATGTTAATTGGTGTTTTAGCATCTACAGAATGTCCAGTGGTGGTAACTGGGGAAGAGCCTGAGCTCGGTGGGGGCCGTGACCCGAAACATCCCGGGTGGTGCAGATACAGCTCTTTATTTCCCTCTCTTCTCACATTCATTTAGTCCTTGCTCTGACACCCTTTCTTTAAATAATTTTATTGATATGTGTATTTTATCATCCACTTAGAAGTCTTAGAGATCTTCCACTGTAAGCAAGTGTTGTGGATTAACACAGCAACACTTTAGTTTTCAGTTGGGGTCAGCTTTCCTAATTGGCTGTGGCTCAGCCAATCAGAGGTCAGCTTTCCTAATTGGCTGTGGCTCAGCCAATCAGGGGTCAGCTTTCCTAATTGGCTGTGGCTCAGCCAATCAGAGGTCAGCTTTCCTAACTGGCTGTGGTTTGACCTCTCAGGAAGCAGAATGTGACTTTTGGCCATACCCCTATGAAGCCTCACCGTGCGTTCCAGGCTCTGCTCCTTTTCCGACTGGCAGGAGGTGACATGGTGGGGTGGCTGGGCTGGGCACGGGCTGGGCCTCTGGGAGCCGCTGCCCACGCGGCTGAGCCCCTTTTCCTCTCACACTGCCCATGAGATGGAGCGGCCCGGCCGGCTGAGCCCCTTTTCCTCTCACACCATCCATGGGATGGGGCAGCCCGGCCGCCTGAGCCCCTTTTCCTCTCACACCATCCATGAGATGGGGGGCCTGGCCGCCTGAGCCCCCTTTCTTCCCCTTTCTTCCCCTTTCTTCCCCTTCCTTCCAGCGGAGAGAGGGCCAAGGCTGCTGCCCGGCGGTGCTGGCCTCGTGTCTGGGGCTGCGGCGGAGCCGGGCCGGGCCGTGCCGCCACTCCTGACCTGGGGGTAGGATGGGATCCCCCACCCCATCCGCTGGGCCCCTGGGAGCACCCCTGAGTTGGGCCACCCCCAAACTGAGATGGAGGGGCGGTAAGAGAAGGGCATCCATCAGCCTGCTTAGTGACTGGGATGCTGCTGCTGTTCCTGGGCTCTGCACCGTGGCTTTGGGGGATTTGCAGCTCCCACGCTCGGCAGAGACCACGGGACCCTGGCAACCTTTAACTGTGTCCTGACACAGATTGAGACTTTTCTTAACCTTCCTCTGAGATGACAGAAAAAAATCAAATTAGAGATATGTAAAAGGAAATCTGAAGATATCTAAGTCAGTAAATGAACAGTGACTTTTTAAGTGGGAGAGATGACGAGTTGACTGAGTTTTAGGCTGAAATCTCCTGAAGTTTTCAGTAAAAGACTGGATATGAATATGCCAAAGTATTCCTTTAAATTGTGGACAATACACATTGGGGAGATGATTTGTGGATTTTAAGGCAAAGGTATCTGTGATTTATTGTGTGAATACTGAACTAAGAGTTGTGATTTGGTGATCTCATGAGAGGCTTGAACAGAGAGAGATGAGAAGAAGCCTCTGCAAGTGAAGAAGTGAGGAGACCTCTCTGTTCCCTGGGATAAGGGATTCTTTGCCTTCGGAGTTCTTTATGTTTTTTCTTTAAGGTACCACCCCAATCTATGTCTCCAACCCACATGTGTGGTCATGGGAAAGGCTACGTGGGTATGGGAGGTTCCACAATTGCAGAATGTCCTGGGCGGGCTGCTGTTGTGTGAGTTAGAGCCACAAGCAGACTGTTTCTCTTGTGGAAAATTACCAAAACAACAGGAGAGACTTCTCTCTCTCAAAGACTGAATGAGTGACTGTTTTACAGGTGGTACTGACCTGGTGTTCTGAGTTTTGCCTTCTTACATTGTTTGTAGAAACTGAACAGTTTGTAAAGAAGAAGGTAGGGATTTTGAAAGTTTTCATCTCTTTTTTTTTCTTTCCTTTTCTTCCTTTAGTGTGTGTGTTAATAAACTATCTGTTTACCTTTAAGTTAGACCTGTTTTTCCTTTTTCTCCCAAAAATCCTATCTCACATTTGGTAAACAAAATTCAGCGAACATGAAACCATCACAGCAAGTTAAACTCTACACATTTGAAAAATAATTTTATGGCCCACTAGAAATCATTTGCAAGACTAATGCAAAAGAAGAGTAAGGATACACACATGTACAAAGTGTTGGACAAAAAATAATTTGTTCCTCCAGTTCCAAGCCTAGAAAATCCTCTTTGACTTTGGAGCCAGTTTTTGTGGGTTGCAGGCAAAACTCTTAGGCAAAACATAAGTAGATTTTGGTTCTGTGCTTTACAATTTGTGTTTGCTGGGAAAAAACGGGGAAGCGATTCATTTGCTTCAACTCCTTAACTGAAAAGAAGATTTTCTTTTTCCAGCAAAAAGGCTTGAGCAGTAAAAACGTCGGTCACAATTGGTGGAGAACAAGCAGTTAACTCTGTTTGGGAATAGGAATTGGAATGAGCC
>VWYP01033320.1:0-16335 GCA_013400435.1 Pycnonotus jocosus
TTCTAGATTTATTTTTTTTAATTTTTGTACTTTTTATATGCAGTAAAAAACTTAAGTTTCAATTCAAAAAATGATTGTTCATATTTACCATTCTTCTCATTTTTTCTTAAACAAATTAGGGAAATAGGGCCTTTTATTAAGGTCTATAATTACTATATTCATGATTGTGCATTCAGCATATATTACATCCAACATCCAATGCTTTTTTGAATCTGATGGATCAAAAGTCTAAAATGGTAAGATTTTTCAGTACATGAATACAAGCTGACAATTTTTTTAAATTATGCAAACCCATGTAATACTGGAAATTTAAAAGTTCTTCGCTGGTTTTTTAAAGTTTCAACTTTAAGTTGGATGAAATATTTAGGAAACTCTCCTTAGACAATGGTCTGTAAAAGTCCATGTGGTCTATTTTATTTCTTTTTCTGGGCTGCTTCCATCTTTTTCTATTAGTTTCCATTTAAGCAGAACACTTTTTGTGCTATAGCCTCTAGCAGTTAAACCTCTTAACTGGCACTAAAAGCCTCAATATATGATCTTTACTCTCTCCATCAATCCTCTTTATTCTAATGAGCTGGATAAATGGGAAGCTTGTCCTTAAGTACTAGTGATCAAGTTATCAGTATACAATTGGTTGTTCCAGAGGGATTGGTGGGGGGTGGTTGGCAGAAATCAATTATCTCTCTGGCATCATACCACTCACATGTGTTACCAACAGCAGAGAAACATGCAACTTAATGTATATTTTTCTAGAATATCACTTGCTGTGCTATGAATTTCTCATTAACATCAATAAAACACTAGAGTAATTGAAATTCTTGGATATCACTTTGCTGGCTGTGTGGCATTTTAGAAATTCTACCTTTGTTGTGTAGGGTATCTGTAAGTCTTTCCTTTTTTACTATGTTTTTAGATCACATACATTTCTTTGTGAATAGGAAGAGACAAATGATATTACACAGTAGATGATATTTTGTTCTCATCTTCAGCTGACATAGCATTAATTTGAAGAGGTAATAAATAATCAAGAGCTAAAACTGGAACACCATCTAATGTGAAAGAAGCCAAATGCTATGTTTGGTATCAAACATAGTACAGCAGTTAGAGTAGTTATCATAATCCTCAAATCAATGATTTCTCTTTTGTGGTAAAAGCATGTGCAAAACCCTCACATTCCTTAATATCAAATTCTTATGGAAATCACACAGTATTTTCAGCCCAAAAGAGATATACTGGTGATCCAGAGACAGATCCTGACCCCAGTAACAAGATAGGACATAACTTACCAGGCAAAGGCTCCTGATCTGCATAGAGAGCTGGCAGCTCCACACATTTGTCTTCCTTAGGGTTGAACCAGCAGTCAAAAGCTAAACACATCTCTTGCTTTGTGCCTGTGTGCTTCATATGCAGTAAATCTAAGTGCCATGGCTGTTTCAGCTCACTGTGTGGGCCAGTTACCTGAACTTTGTGTATTGAGCCAACATCTGCCAGCTCATCCTGTGTGAGAAGAAGGAGAAGCTGAATGGATCTCGTTTCAATCGTGCCAGAAGAAATGTAGTTGGCAGCTGTATGCAACAGTTGAACAAACTTCAGTAGTTTAAAAATTGGGGCAGATTTATAACTAGCACTATTTTTCCCCTTTCTAATCAATGCAAAATTGATTTAAAAACATGAATGAGGAGATGGAATGCTTGAGGTTTGCTATTAAGGAACAAGCAATGGCAATCACTGTTGAAATTTGTATACAGAACAAGGCACAATGTTCATATATATTACAGGGATTCAGTAGATTATTTTCAGGCACAGAAGCTTTAGTCAATTTTTAAAACTTTGGACACTATTGGAAATATTTCTTACAACAATAAAAATGATGCAACTAATTATAAATTTGAAAGAAAGCTAATCTAGTTTTGAGCAAACATCCAAAGATCCTTCATCCTCACCCTAGATCATAGAAGTTGTACATTAAAATCTTGCATTCATACTTGAGAAAAAAAATCTAATTTTACTGGGGATAATGTACCATCTCGAGGACATCATCTTGCCTGAATAAGTGAAAGCAGAGGAGGCCTTAGATATTATAATTAGTGTTTTAAAATCAGTATTTTTTTCACTGTAATTAAAAAAAAAAAGGAGAAAACAGAAGTTATCTTTTCTTATTTGATACTTCTTGGATTCTTTTCCCTGCCCTTTCACTTTAGATATGCTCAGATAGTAAAAGTCCATGTGACCTGACTTCAGCCTTTCCTCTGACAGGGCATTTCACATTCATATGATTTTTTTTCGTGTTTATCAGAAGTTCTTGGAAATAATGCATAAAACCCCTCTGAGGACTCCTCACTTTGGATCATGTTTGTGGTTAGTCTAGTCTGCTTAATTCCTCTTTCATTAAAGAGGAGCTTCAAAATACAACAAATTATTTCTTTAGCTCAATCAAAAAGTTCAGTTTATTAAGAGGAAAAAGGAAGAGACAAGAAATAACAGGAGGAAAAAGAGAAACCGTGCTAGAAAAAGCAGCCCAGAGAAACTGATGGCAGGGATGAATAAATTACATGAGAAAGAAAAGAGAAAAATTAACCTTCTGTACATTTCATCTCATTTATGATTCTTCCTTCTCCATCATCAGCCCCAAAAGCTCTACAGTATCCCATGGCATATTGTATGCTTACAAATTGCTGATTTTTGTGAGATCAACAAAGCCGGTAAATCAGTACCTGCCGCGTGGCATACACTGTGATATGCACCAAGGGACCAATTCGCTCACTTAAACATTCTCAGTATGAGACACTGGGAGAATTTGCTCTTTCAGAAAACATTGCTCATGTGTTGCTACCTACGAACAAAAACGATGATCTGCGCCAAACTACACAGAGGACTTAAAAATCAATTTGGTGGTTTAGCTTAAAGAAACAATTTATCTCAGAATTAAGTGGATTATTGGCTACATGATTCGTAGGCTTTTCTTGCAACAGAGAAAGGTTGAAGTACTTTGATCTGAATTGCTTTTCCTGTGACTTGAAGTGACAACTTTTTGTGACTCAGGTTGCCGTAGAAGATAAAAGAAAGGCATACTGGATCCTCTTCACCACTCAAGTCAGATCCAGTGATATCCATTATCCAGAAACCTGATGACTTCATGTTGATTTCAGGCAGTTTAGGATTAAGAGTCGACCTTCTGCCTTTAAAAATTATCAAAGAGAAAGGAAAGATGACAGCATGAGAGAATGGCAGAATCTAGCAGGACCATAGCCTTCACAGTACACAAACAAAGCTCTTCTTGCAGGTTATGTTGTATCTATAGCAACTGCTCACTAAGAATAACACATCAATATCTTTATTACATTTTTTGTGAAGAATTTAGCAGCTTAATGTTCTTTCTGAGTTTAAAGTTTAGTTTCAATGGCATTTCTTGATGCCAGTGTATTTTCCTTGTCATGTTTGGAAGTAATTGCTAAGAGAATATTCAGTCACCTTTTAGAGGTCTAAGCAATTGTTCTTTAAAAGCAATCAGTGTTACTAAAGCCAATTTATCATTAAGAGCATGTAGCCATATGTAGCATGTAGGCACCTAATGCAAAATGAGCAATTCTAATGAACTTTGCCTGTCACTAGATGTTACCTAGCAATATAATAGGTGCTGTAATAGTGTGAGACTGACAGGTAACCTATAATAAACACACAAAATTATTTGCCAGATCCTCAGAAGATCAATAGTACTATCTTCCTCTCTTTTTCTTCATTAATTGCTGTTATCCTTCATTTTAACTCTGTTTTAACCAGGCTAGATGAAGTGAAAATGATCTCATGAAGAGGAACAGCTCAGGAAAATGTACTTTCTATAACTCAGAATGATCACACAACTGAATGAAGGACGCCTTATATCTTACTTCCTCTGGACAAAGTTCTGTCGTTCATTTTCTTTGCATTGAATTCTTTTCACAGGATTGGAGGAAGAAATCTTTTACCATTTCTGAATGACTAATGGTCCAGTTGTAAGTGTTCTTTTAGGTTTAGATTTGCACAACTCGTGGCATAGCAGTGGGTGTGAAATGAACAGAAATGAGCATACCAGAACTGTTGCTTTGTGCTGTGGAATACTCTCACAGGTAAAGATTAGGCTCATTTCATGGAAGTAATTTTTCTTTAGATTTCAAATGAGATTCTAGGCCGAAAAATAGTGTATAAAATTTAAGGTATTTATCCCCATGAGAGGCACATCCTAAGCTCAGCTATTTATCTCTCGTTGAAATATCCTGTGTTTAATTTGGAAGGCAGGTGTTCCATACCCAACACACTGACGAGAATTATATTAGCTTTGACCTTACCAGACATGGCTCTGCTTTAACACTAAGATCAAACTGAAAAATCACATTTTCACAAAAGAAAGATACTACAGATATCTGAAAGAGCTGTAGTCAAATACATGTATATAAAAATGGGTCAGTTTTGCAGAACTTACCAACAGTTGCAATCTCACAAACAGTCTTACATAAGCCCAGATGAGTATCAAGCCAATTCCACAATGGAAAGACCCATTCTTTGTCAGAATCTTGTGATTCCTTGACTGTTACCATCTTGAGGTACATCCCTGCCCCATAACCTTCTCCGTCATGTCCTATGACCACTTTTTGCAAATGACCCAGAGAAACAGCTTCCACCAAAAATGAATCCACCTGCAAAAGAGGGAAATACTTAATACAACAGAATTTTGACTTGAACTTCAGGGAAAATAAAGGCCTGGATTCATCTGAGAACTTAAAAATTTTAAAGTCTATTTCTTTGTAAAATTTAACATAGCACCTCTCTGCTGAATCTAAGAAAGCACACATTGATTACAACTAACATTGAATCCTATATTCACCATTAGTGATGCATTGTAATTTCATTTGATCTTTGGTCAATATGAGTCATTGCATCAATTATCTTATAATTCATTAAAATCTTAATACCTCAACTTTCTGACTGCTGGTTATGACCAGGTTTTGGTTCTAATCAAATCTCTGACTTTCAGATATCTAGTTTCTAAAGCTTATCATACAAGTCTAGGTATGTATTAATAGTTTTAAACAAAACTTAGAAATCTAAAGAGTGTTTTCCCTCCAAGATAGCTTTTTAATTCTTTTCCAGTAGCCAGCAAACATGACTTTTGCTTTCCTTTCAGAATGAAAATAATTGTGGAGCAAATTGAGAAGAGTAAGGGAGGAAGTTAAAATGAAAGTGAAGAGTAAAAGATGAGAGGTGGGAAGGGAGACAGAAGGGAGGAGGCAAAGATATGAGAGAAGTAAACACAAGCCACAGTAGATGAGAACAGAAACCAGATAAACAAGATGTGGGAAAATGTGAAATGCAAAGAAAGAAATTATATGCGTCACTAAATTTTTGCTTGTTTTGTAAGAAACCTAGATGTTCTGTATAAGGCCCAACCAGGGACCAGGTGCTTCTCATGGTAACTGGTCAAGGTTAGAAAGTTATGAACAACTGGAGTTTGAATAACAATGTCTAGGAATATAATTAACATCATAATTCAAATAAAACAATTCAGTAGTAAGGACTTACTAAACTGGATGTCAAAACAATTAAAGACCCAAGATATTAGCAAACTGATCTCTAAAAGAATACAGTAGTTGCCAAAGTTCTGTGTGTTGCCCCTATTTATTTTTAAATAAAATACTGGAGAAGTAGATTTTCTGCTACTGATACTGAAAGTACATTCATCTGGAAAAAAAATCTTTTTCTTTTCTAATAATAGTCAGACCCAACAGCAGATTGTGAGCAGAAATCATTAACTTTGTTAAATAAGATATTTTAGGAAAAAAATCTATGTATGAACATAAATTAAAATAATTACAATATAGTGCTGTCTTCTGTATATAGGCATATATACAGAATTTCTGAGAAATACATAGAAATGAAATTTAGAAATTCTCTCAGCTCTTTACTGATTTCACTTTTACCCTAACAAGTGCTGTGGTAATTATCTAATAAAATTATTTCACAGAAATCTAAGCCTCTCCTTGACAATGGATACTTTGGCATGAATTTTTTCAAACTTTCTTGTTCAGTGAGAGGAAGTCTAATTCATAAGACAAGAATTTTATTAAGAGTGGTCATCTACAAACACTGGGTTTACTTGCATTCATTTTCTAAGTGGAATTCTTGTTTCTTGTCTAAACTTACTGATATTGAGTGGATGTTTCAAAGTGGGATTATAGTTTCAGAAACATCATAGACTGCAAAAGTCTTGTGGAAATTTTTGTAACTTATTTTTTCACTGATTGTTCAGTTTTTCACTACCAGTTCTGTCCTAAATTTGGAACAGGACAAGTCAGAAGCATGATCACAGAGTTTCACCCCACTAATCTGCTTTGTATTGCTCATGTGGAGCCTTTATTGCCATGTGGGTATGCTATACAGGAAATAAATAACACTGGCATTGCTCTACTGTGAATATCTGGAAGGTAAATTCTGTGAACGTTTCCAAATTCTTGCCTATCTAGCAAGAGATGTATTCTGAGCAGGCATTAAGAGACACAATGCAGTGCTAACCCCTGCACATGTAAGATTTCATTATGGTGCCATTACCTTATTTCTTTGAAATTTTCTTCCTTTTGTTAAAGATGTATGAAGTTTCCTCACACCTGTGTCCCCTGTTTTGCCATAGAGAGTGAGATAAACATTTGCAAAAGTCTCTGCTCCCCAGCGGTCACCAATATGTACAGAAACAACATACTTATAGACTGCATAAAAAGAAAATAAAAAGTTTTGTTAAAGCTGATTAAGTGCAAAGTGTACTTAAAATAAAACAGCACAGAGTATTTAGTAAGGCTTTAGTTTGTTTTTTTTATTATTATTTCTGCAGCTACAAAAAAATCTACTACACAGTGATTGAAATGATCTGGTTACTCTTTATGAATCTGATCTCTTCATGCCAAGCTCAATGAAGACTTTCCATTCACTTTCTTTGAAATTTGAAGGAAATTGGACTTGGACAATTTAGACTTAGGAATCTAAGCAAATTCTGCCTGATTCCATGTTATTGTGCAAGAACTCATTTGAGTTAGTTGAGCAACTAAACTTAAAACGAATTAAAAATTGAATTATCTTTGAAATAGATAATTATTAACAGGTCAAAGAATAAGAACAAGGTTATGCAAGTTTAAATAAGAAACAGATGAAACATAGCATCTGGATGCATGACATGACATAAAAGTATAAAAATTTACAAAATGCACTTATTAATTTAAGGAAAGAAACTATGAATTCTTTGCCTCTATATTGATCCTGTATAAATGAATTTCTACAGTCATATCAGATTTTCTTCCAAGGAAGATCATTTAATTGCATATATATTCAGGCTCATACAAAAAGAATAACCAAAATTTTTCAAATGTCATTTTTAATGTGCAGTCCTGTGGAGTTAATATTTAACTAACGTAACACTATACTTTCTTTTAAAGTCATGAATAGGTTTGAGTATTCAGGGACTAGAAGTTCTGGAACTTTATTTTAGCAAGGCAGTCATGTCTCTAATTACTTTTATCTCATCTGTAACTGGTAACATATCTGAACAAATGCAGGACTTTTGTAAGTCTTCACATTCCAAGGGAGTCTCTGAGAACTCTCAGGATAACAAGAAAAGTAGTCCTTAGGAAAAAAAAATCCCCAACCATTTTGTGCAATAGGGCTTACTTCTGATACTTACATTAGCACGCAAAGCTATTTTAAGCTAATTCAATAGAAACTCTAGAAATCATGTTCATGGCTTTGAACGCATTTGTTTCCCTAAAATGTCCAATTGTATTGTTCAGTTTTTCTCATTTAGAATCATGCAGAAGATTTAGCAACTGTAAAATCCAATATGCAACTTAAGTGGAAAATTAAAACGTAAGTGGTCAGCATTCTTGCAGTGCATGTATGAAGACAGGTGAAACAGAGCCATAGAAGGTATCAAATCCAGACAAAGCACTGTATTATATCTGTGGCATTGATTTTTTTCAAGCAGTTAATTTACGGTGTTTATGCCTTCTTGGTGCTTTTACCTGGTAAAGTTTCCTGGTCCTCAGTGGCTGCAGGGAATTCTTTCACCAGCTCCTTATCTTCACTCTTCAGAGTGAGCCAGCAGTTACACTCAAAGTTCAGTTCTTGTTTTGTATGCAACTCTTGTAAGTGAAAAGACCTCAGATGCCAGCCCTTAAAGCATGGCACATCATCACAGCTGACTCGGATCTTGTATACATCTCCCAGATCTCCAGTCTCAACCTGCACCAAATACCATGAGGAAGAGGGTGCTGTCAAGGTTGGTTCACTAAGAGAGATTTTCCCCAATCCCAGTGTAGAATTTCTAAACTTAACTGTAAATAATGGAAAAGTTGAGTTTGAGGCTGGGAAAAGCATGATGATAGAGTCAATCCTTTTTGTTTCATGGTATAATCATGGGTGAGATTATCTCCTTTATTACTATTGCAAGCATGATACTCTGTAAGCACATGTACTGTAAGCATGATAACTTTTGAGTGAGTCACAGTTAAAATTACTAAGATCTGTGCATTTAGGCTATTTAGACAAATGGTAACACAGTAAGTTGTGACCCTACTGGATAAAGAGAGCATTAACTTGCAATTAAAGATTCTAATAGCAGCAGCCAAGTGAAGTATTAATTTAAATATTATTACTGTGAACCTGGAGTCACAGAATTGTTTAGGTTGGAAAAGACCTTTAAGATCATCAAGTCCAACCATTAACACAGCACTGCCAAGTCCAGTAAACCATGCCCTGAGTGCCACATCCACATGTTTGTAAATACCTCCAGGATGGTTACTCAACCACTGCTCTGGTAAGCCTGTCCCAGTGCTGGACAACCCCACTGGTGAAGAAGTTTTAATAAATTCTCATTTGCTAAATGATTTTGTCTAGAACATAAAACTACTTTAAAAGCAATTCTTAATTAAAAGAAAGGGATATTTATGAATAAAAATAAATCATTAATGTTACAGAAATAACTCTGTGGGACAATATAGCCCTGTTCCCATACTACATGTGGAAATTCAATAACTGGTTGCTGATTGTGGATAATGATCTGCATGACATTAACCACTGCATGATAAGCCTTCTGAAAAGAAGGAAGTAATGTGACAGCCATTCACTGGGCAACTACAAGAAAGACAGTATGGGAAGGGATTTTTGAATGAAACAACTGAGAACTAGCAATTTTAAAAAGCAACAATTCTTTTTATTAAGTATAAAAAAAAAAAAAAAGTTGCCAGTGGCTTTGTTCTTCTCCCATATTGCTGGTTTTTTTTCTCCAGGGAATAAATCCTTTGTGTATCCTATAGCATCACAATAAGGAACTGAAATGACCCTTAACAATCATGCCCTGGCTCTGGCAGCACCACCAGCAGATTGGCTCCTAAGACAGAGCACAGACCTCCTAACAGAATAATTTATTCTGCTTCTTAGCAGAGCTCTGACCGTGACAGCCCTTCACTGCTGACCTTGCTTGCTTAAAGCTAGTTCATGTGCATTTGCACATGCATGTAGGGAAGTATCTGCTACCTTATGCTAATTAGAGAGGTACTAAAAAAAAAAAGTGCTTTTGTCATTTTGGGAGAGTTGCACACCATTTTTAATAACTATTACGCATATAAGAAATAGTAGAATATTGGAGTATGAAGAGGAATAATTAATCGAAAATAAAGCTCCCTGTCCAAACCGTTTTACAGGAATTTTATGAATGGTTTATGATGCAGAACTTATGATAAGAGGCTTTTGGTAGGAAGGAATTGCACTTGATGGATTAAAAGATCCCTTCCAGTCTGAATTTCTAGAGGTAAATATTATAAGTGTTTGCCATGCCACTCCTACATAATTTCAAGACTCAGGGCAGGGAAGGAGCAGGGAAGAACTCCTTTCTGTCACCTATATCACAGCCCTGGGCTGCTCAAACCACTCAGCTCCTGAACTGTAACTCCACAGTACTCATAAAAGCCACACAGCAGTAGTCTTACACCAAAGAAGAGGGCACTGCCTTGTCCTCTCTCTAAGCCCAGCCTGCCCTGCCTGTGTCTGTGCCATGGTGCTTGCAGAGATCAAAGCTGCCCCTGACTTGGTCTCCGCTCCTGCACTGTGAAGAGGGAGATGCCTGGGCAGAATTTTGCATCAAGGTTTTTCATTCATGCTGTGCATGTTGCAGAGGATGTCATTAGCTATGTATCATTAGCTGTGGTGGACTAAGTGGATTAATTCCTTGCAAAATATGCATTCCACCTGACTAAACTTAACAGGAATTATTTGGGTTCATTGAGAGGAGAGTGCACAGGATCTTCACCCTTCTAAACTACAGTTCTTTACAGGCAACAAACTCATTGCTTCTTCTCTTTCAGAGCCAGACGTTTAAAATTATTGCCTGCAGATTTTTTTTTCTCATGCATGGACCCCATGACTGTATCCCACAGCTGCTCTAAATGCTGTGAACAACTTATTCCATAAAGCTCGCTGTTTGGGAGTTGCAAAAGTGCAGAACTTGGTTATTTTTATGTGACAGGGCAAGCTGTAATTCGCATTTTACTTTGTCTTCTGCTACCCAAATTTGCAATTCACTAGGATTCTAAGTTGTCATAAATACATGTGCTATAATCCTTGTAGGAAATGCACAGAGGAGATTTATAGGAAAATAATTCCAGAATACAGGACAGACTATTTAGAAGCCACAATTGTCTGTTTTGTTTCTAGAATTACAATTTCAATTAATTCCCTGACTGCCTTTGAACCAGCAAGCACTGATAATCATACTGTTTATGATCCGTGGAATTAGAACACCAGCTATTTTCAATTGAGTGTATTAGATACTTCACCTTTTTTTCATGGATTTGTTTTTTCACTTACCGTTGTGGCCAGTATTAGCCTTTTTGTTCAGATCCATCATTGTATCCACTGCTGCCAGTACATCATTCTTGTGATCCTTTTCTGACCAATTTAGTACAAGCAGTTTTCCTTTGGAGTATAATATTCTACCTTTGATGCCAAAATTGTCTGTTCCCTCCACCAATGTCTATTAATTGATGCAACATTAATTTTGAAGCAGAGACAGACATATAATCCATCACAAAGTATGTATCCAGTGAATGTCCTGGTTTTAAATTTGTTGAAGTATCCTTGCAAGGAGATACTTTACCTCATTCATTACTATAATTTCCTAATTAATTTTTTTCACATTTATTTCTTCTGAATACATTTCTCTAATATTCAGAACTTGAAATCTTAGCTGAGTTGGCATGATTTGTCACATACTAAACACAATATGTTTTCCATTACATGACTGAAGGAGCATGGCTCTTAAAATTAGAAGAAGCCACTGGGCTTCTGAAGATCTGAGAGACAGGTACCTGGTAAAGATGATTAGAGAATTTCATAACATTTTAAATCCTTTCCTCTTTAACTCAGACAGGGCTTCTCAAAGAGATCATGCCTAGGGTAATTAAAGCCTTGTAAATTTTACTGTTTGGGTGCATATTTAAATGTAATTTCTTTTCATTCTTTTCCCTGTTAAAACAAACAACCAAACAAACCCCAAACCATACAAATGTCACACACACATACCCTCCCTCCATAAATTATTCTAGTTAATAGGGCTTCATCAAAGCATCCTAAAATTCTGTCATATACTCCAAAAATCCTTCTGATTGTTGTTTGGAGCATCATCTCATACTGTGAAAAACACATGCATCATTGCATTATGTGACTTGAAAATTCCTGTCACTTTCTTGTTCCTTAACACAAAAGACACTTGGAATTTATTTACTAATAGTCATACTTAAAGAGCTCTATGGCTCATTTTGTACTACCTGTGCTACTGTTTTGGACAATAGTTTGGGGCATCCTAATCTCATACACTCTGTCCCGTGTGTTTTATGATTCTCTGGAGAACAGAATGTGCACAAGTACACTAGGACTTTCCAAAGGCATACTCTGACAAACTTACTCTTTTGGCAACCAAGAAATGAAGATGACTGTGAGAAAGATCTATATACTTTTCAAATCTATTCATTCCACTCAAGTCCAATGATTGATTCCAATCATCACCAGACTACCAAGAAAAAAATACCCCACCTCTTCACTAGTTTCTTGCCATGCTGCCTTCAGAGCTACAACTCATGTCAGATTTCATAACACTGACACATTCACCTATTTTTCAATTTCTTTTTTAAAACTAAGGTGTTCTAATTAAATTAATTCTTATTTAAGCAGCTCAACTACCAGACTACCCATTTCTGAGACTACTGAAACCCAACTGTACCTAAGAGCATGTTGCTATTTTCTCTTTTTAATTTATTCTTTGTGCTTGCTATGTGCCATTAAACTACACCTGTTCTTTCATAGGAGTTGATTGGACATATTTTGGATGGAAAAATCATTCTGAATATGATACACATCTGTGCATATACTTGTGTGAGAGCACCTGGAAAACCAGGAATTTACACGCCTTTCTGTCCTCAGTGTGCAATAAATGCATCTCTGAGATCAAAATTCAGCTTACTGTTTCAAAACTATGTGAGTTGCTTATAGCATATAACCTGCTTTTCTTTTTACTGCCCTATATTATTAAGGATGTTTGTCTAGGACCAGGATCTTGGGGGGAGGTTAAAAGTTCATTTAGTCCTGCTTGTTGGAAAGCTGAATTCACAGCTTGTCCTCCTTGTGATATCACTTCCATGCCTCCAGCCTGCTGCTACAGTGAGAAAACATAAGCAAAGTTTCTGCATTCTTTTGCATAGTCTTAGTAAGAACAAAGAAAGGGAAAGCAAAAAGAAACTGGGTTTATTGGCTCAAGCACCTAAAGAGGTGTGAGGGTGTTGATGGAGATACCCCGAATCCCCCAATGGCTTTAGACCAGAGCTGCCATTCTGTAAGCTGCACTGTAAGCAATGCAGCAAAGAGATAAAATGTCATGCACAGTAAATAATGCTCAGATAGCAGTAACTTCTTCATACAATGCAATAAAAGCAAGGAGACAAGTAGCTGTGGGGAAAATACAGGCGCTAACCCAAACTCTATCCAAAGTATGAATAAGCACTCAGAAAGCTGCTGGGGTAGAGGGTACAATGGATGATGCACTGTGTACCAAGGATAGCAGACTATGAGGGACAGCTACGACTGACATACAGAGATACTAATCTCTCCTAGTGTGACATCCAATCACTGAAATTAGGCAGCCTTAACAAGGAATGAGCGCCTTTTGAGAAATTACCAATACATTGGATGTAGCAAAGGTCCGCTTTATGCAATGATGCTTGCCAAAATTCAGTCAGCTGGTGCTGCTGCTCCACAGATAGATTCTGCCTCTACTGACCTCTTCAGTTTATGCTCATGGCATAGGATAGGAAGCTTGTTTTGTTGCTCAGTGTGTTTCCTGTGTGTTTTCTGATAAGCAGCTGCTTCCTTGTCTTTAAGAAAAGCCATTTATCTTTTCATTTACTCCCCATAAAGTTCCTAAATTGCTTTAGCTTGTTATTTAAACTAAAAATTCAGCCTGGATCAGGTCATTACAATGAAGCTTTGACATAATTTTCTAAATGTAGTTTTGCCATTGTTTTCAGAACGTTTATTGCAGCCATTGAAAAGTCTTTCTGAGCTGTATAAAACTGCCTCGAATTGCAAGCTATTTCTTCCATCTTGCTGGCTAGAAGCTGTACTTCATGCCAATCAACAGAATTGGCAATGACTTAGCCTAGAAAGGCAGGAGAGAAGGTGAAGATTTAAAAGATGGCTCAGAGGAACCCTCTCAAAGCAGCAGCATGTGTGTCAGGTGTATGGGAGGTCAGGACTGAGCTAGGGTTGATTTAAATACTGGCCATATATAAGCTATTGCTTCAGAGTTCACCACTCCTTGATATGCATGAATGCATTCTCTGGTGATTTGTGATTATCCAGAAAAATCCTCTGCCTACTGGCCTGAGAGACAGAATGATCCTGTGGAGAGTGGATACTACTTTACAAAGATGGAAATGAAGGAAAGAAAAGCCCACTTATGTCCCCTGGGAATGCTGCCCAATCCTTCATCTTCTGCATTCACAAATAATTGTATATTGCCTTTTGTTTGAACTCCAACTCAGGAATCTTTAGGGAATTAGGAAAAATACAAGATGAGCTGGTGAATGCAATAAATTACACAAAGAGTCCATGGAGGTGGCTGTAATAGAACAGGACTAGCAGTAGGAGATGACCCAAGACCTATACTTATGTCATTCCATCTTTGTAAATAATTACATCATTTTTTTACCAGAAAAATCAACTGTATATAAATATACAAATATATATAAATATATATAAAAATAACTGTATATCTATATAATGCTAGTTATGTATACACAATCACACAGACAGATATATAGATAGATAGATAGATAGATAGATATCCATATCCTAGAGGGCAATGTCATGATAAGTTCTTTGCAGTACTGTATATTTCTGACTTACAATGAATTCATCAGTTGCTCTGGGGAGAAAGCACACATATCCTGGGGTTTGTGGAGAAAGCAGAAGCTCATCACTTTTGCCCTTTGAGCCATAAATCACAAGGGTCCTTTTACACTCCTGTGGCTCTGGGGAATCTCCATCTGTTTTAACCTGCACTCTCCACTGTTGTGCTAAAACAGGAAAAAAAACATTTTTAGCATCAATCTACCAATTAAATGCTTTTAGGATCAATGATAGAGAGCAATGAATGCTTTTGTTACTATCACAATGAAGAATCATAGATTACCATGCATTTACATTCCATTTACTATAAATAAATAGTTAATAATTAATTTTTAAAAAATCTCTTGAAGATAAGTATAGCTCAGACTTGATAAACACAAGACAATTGTTGAAGTGGGTATAAAACCAGAAATTAACACCTAAGAAGCAGAAAAAAGACACTTTGCATACGGGTGGTTTTTGTATTCTTTGTAACAAAATAGTAACTTTATTACAGTAATTGTTTTAATAAATTTCAGTTCTTAGAATCTTTTTATGTAACATGAAAGGAATATTAATATTTTGAAAGGCTTGTATGGAATACATTTGTAAGATCTGCTGGCTAATACATAACTAGCTAAACAATGAAACTTCAACTTTTTTTTTTCTCAGATTTTTCTAACTTAATTTGTCATGTCCAGTCTGCTCATTTGTTCGATCAGATCACTCATTAGGAATGAATACAAAATTCAGGAAATTTTATAGAGATGTTTGCACTGACCTCACCTCATGGCTTGGGCCTTTTAGGAGTTGTTTTTTGGTAAATAACCTGTACTCATAACAGTGTTAGAAGTCCAGTGTGCAACTGAGAAGCTATTCCAGTTGTGGGAAAAATACAGTGTCTTAGATGGACAGTATAATTTAGGAAGCCACTGAAGTGCTTGAAGGTAAATCATCCTCTGAATTCAAAGGGAATTATTGGTTTGAAAAGACACTTGATCCTGCATGGTAAGAGGAACTTAACAGTGGAACCAAACTAAAAGCATTTTTTTAGACTGTGGCCAATACTGTGATAGTATGATAATTTTCTAATGGGACTGACACAAAGAGAACCATTTTGTCATTGTGTGTAAGCCCACAATACAATATGCTGGTTAAATGAATTTTAGAAACATTTAATTCAGAAATTAATCAGATGTGACTTTTTCTTACAGAACTGTGTTCTTTTTTCCTACCTTTTGTTTTCCTCTGCCTGCTTAAAGATGGAGATTAGTTGAAAACCTGATCTGGTTTCCTTGATTTATAATTTTCCTCTTTTTTCTTGTTTTTTTAGCTAATCCTGTTTTTCCTCTTGTTATAGAACCTCTTTCTGCCTTACATCTGACTGTTCCCTGGCTCTTCTGGGCTCAGCTAGAAAACAGCAGGCAAATAATCATCTCACAGCCAGTCTTCTGAGTAACACACTAGCTGAAAGGATCCTTCCATCTGAACTCCTTTTTTAAGGTCATTTCCAGCAATGAGTCAGATGTAGTGTGTGGAAGATCCACACTTTGCCTAATGAGGAACTTTTGCTGTTTGATATATGTGCCAGCTTTGAATTTTATCTCCTTGTGCCAGGTTGGCATGTGGTACTCCTCAGGGTGTCACACTTGGTGAAGCCAAGCATTGTTTGAGCTTTTGCTGTTCCTGAGCACTCCAAGGGTTGATGAGGAGCTTCAAATTCTTACAAAGACTCCCAGCATAGCCCTGAATCTCTTATCCTGTCCAACCATGCCCCACTTTGAAGGGTGTCCCAGGAACACAGCAGAGAGGAAATTAAGATAATTTTGCAGTTCTGTATTTCCCTACTAGAGCTTTTTTGTTGTTCTTTCTTTTTTTTTC